>JAUESE010000027.1:9312084-9330306 GCA_032274725.1 Malacoctenus triangulatus
TAGATAGATAGATAGATAGATAGATAGATAGATAGATAGATAGATAGATAGATAGATAGATAGATAGATAGGTAGATGAGTCTATTTCTGTATTGAGACCTCAGTATTGAGTGACAATCTTTTTGTTATCATGAATCAATGCAGCACTTTACACAAATCAAATATCATGTGTTAAAATGTACACACACTTCCAGAGGTCATCGCCACATTTATGCTATTTATTCTAAATCACATAAACAAGTTTTACTCTGCTCACTCTTTTTTTTTGTGATTTCCACAATCAATACAGGTATGAAATTCATCTATGAGCATTTGAGCTGAATTTTGATGTTCTTACGCGGTTTGCCAGGACTTCATTCGGTGCCTTTGTGCATGTGTGTGTGTGCATGTGATTGATTCACAACGTACGAGGTGGTCAATGTCTGCCTCTGGCTATTTCACCCAGTAAGCTTTGAGTCCAGCTCGCTGCTGACCTGCCTCACGGCCACTCTTCTCTCATCTGACAATCGGCTTCCTGTCAAACATGCTCACATTAACTATTAGCAGAGCACAGTATTACATTAGCACTGTGCTTTTCAACAACCCCTCTGTGAGAACAAGGAGCAACTCTGTGTTGTGTGTTTTAGATGAGCAAGAAACGAGCCAACTTCTTTTCTTTTTCTTTTTTAAACAAACAAGTAATAATGTAGTGTTTTTTTCTCTTCTCAACCTTTTTTCAGCAATGCCACTGTGTGTGTGTCAGGGTATGTTTGTGGATACATCCAGCTATTGTCTGGCTTCAATGCACGTGTAACTCACCTCTTTGTGTCAACAGTGTTTGGATCCAAGCCCCCATAATGTTCCCTCTTAATTAAATCGTGGTTTTTATTTTGCAAATCACTTTTACTCCATGGGTAATAATTGACTGACTAATGTGCACTTTTTTTTTTTTTTTTTTATAAAAACAGGACCTCAGCGGATTCTGCTCTGTCAGAAAATATCCAACATTATGACATTTGCTCCATGCTGGAAGCAGTCAGCCCCATCCTTAACCTGACTGTGGGGAATCCTAAATTAACGCCATATTTCCTTCCAGCACCTGCGTTGCAGAGTGAATTTATAGCAGGAGTTGGACAACTATTTTTGGCGAGGCTGCTCGCTGGGCTGCAATTATCACACACCAGCCTGCACACAAAGCTGTTGATTGCTGAGTACCAGCTGATCACAGTTTCTCTTTCTGAAAGAGCTTCTGATTTCATTACTATCAGTCACTTAGGTCAACTGGTCCACTGTACCGCCCCCTCACAATAACCCCTCGACTACTTACCGTACCACCCACGCTGCTCTCCGTGAATTTTCTTTGTCTGTTCACTGCAATGAAAGGACAAGAAAAGGAGGAAAAAAAGCTCATCCATCCCAAACTATATCAAACTATAATGATAATATACTCATTTAAATACATTTTTTTGGTGAGAGAATTTTTTTCCTGAGAAATAAATACAGTTTTCTTTCTGTCTGATCAAGCTGACAGTACACTCAGAGAATGTACACCCTTCTTTTGTGTTTTTTTCTCTCTGGCTTTTGAAGATATACGGTCCTTTTCAGTGGATCCAGAACACAATGTCGCATGTTGAAGTTAGTTGTGCCCTTTCAGGCAGGCTGGCACTCAGTATAAAGGGAGAGCATGTCCTGCATTTGTGCGCATTTGACAGTTGCTGTAGGTAAGTGCATTCTACACAGTTATATTTATAAGATGTCAGTCCCACCTGAGCTGATCCACTTGTTTCTCCTCGAAATGATTACATTAATTGAATCTCCTTGTACTTTATGTCATATTAAAAATGTAGTATACATTCCATACCATGTAAAACTGCTCATCCAGTTCGTTAAGTTATTAAATTCTTTCCTTCTGTGGGCTTTCCAACTTATAAAACCCCCCCAAAAAAATCAATTTCAATCTTTGCGAGTCGCAGCAAATTGAGATTGCAAATTCACTCCTGACCATCTGCACTGTTTGCAGCTGGTTCACTTCAGCAGAAAACCTGGAAACAGCAGGAAACAGATAAGAGGAAAAAATGCTTATTTGCTTTTGGGTAATAAGACAGGAAACATCAGACCGCTGTGAGACGAGCTCCCTGTTGCTGCCCTCAATCACCTGTTACATGAGTGAGGGAGAAACATGACAGTTTTGATGACAAATGGCCACCACGACACCTTTAATAAAACTCCATTCTGAAACAGAGTTAAAGTTTGTCTTGACACTTGCTTTCATTCTTCATGTGCAGGATTTCTGGCTGGCTGCATTTAGCAAAGTATCTCAAAAATGTGTCCGTGTTAAGGATGATTTTGGTGAGCTGTTTCATTTCAGATCTGAGGTCCAGCTGTGGACAGCCGCTCGCTGCGGTCGCTGTGCCCTGTAATGGGAGGGAAGTGTGCAAGAAAAAAGAAAAAGGAAGGGAACAGAGGAGGCACAGAGGATACCAGGGGATTTATGTGGAGTACCAGACTTGGAAATGGACCTTTATGCTCCATGGGCCACATTTCAAATTTTCTCCAAAATATTCTCTTGCTGCTGTATGTTTTCTTTCTTGCTTTGCACTGATGGAAGCTTTATCAAGAACATGTGCTGGCAGGGAAATCATTTGGTTTTTGTCGGGTGAATGGTGCTGTATATGAAAGTAATCGAGCTACTATTTCAGGTGGTAGAAAAATGCTTGTGACAATTTGAATCTCGCTGTGTTGCGATTGCTCTACTGGGGCTTGCCTGCCTTGTTTTAGGCTGAAAAAGTGACTGCATTGATAGAGTCATATTGTTTTAGTTGAGCAGAGATAAACTTTCTTTATTTGGTGTCAGTTCGTTTCTTTACTAGTTTGATGATATGCTGCCAGTCACCACTGAAAATGTCTCAAAATGCTTTATAGAGCCTCAAAGTCCAGTCCACTGATCAAGACTTTAGGAGGAAAACAGCTCATGTGGGACAGAAAAAGGCACAACAATGATGAATTCATCTTTTGCATTGGAGTGTGAAACTTTAGAACACACACTGCATGGAAAACACAGACTTACTTTGTGTATACGAGCTGAAATAGGACACAAGTGACTCTGTGTTCCTGAACCTTTTATTTATAGATAAAATAAGCAAACTGAGCAACAGTGCATGTGTTCAAAAATTCTTTCTTGAGTAGATTTGTGTCGCTACTTTCAATTAATCTGACTTATCTTGTTCCATCTCCTGTCTTTGGCAGATTTCTTGGTGGTTGGTAACTTATTAGTGATCTGGCAGAGTGTGACATTTGGTTCGTGAAGTTTTTTTTGTTTGTTTTTTTAAAGAGTTCTTTTTTAAAATCTAGAAAATAAACTTTGAAACAAGTTTTAATCAGTCACCTGATAATGACCAAAGGTCTTTGTCTCATTGTCATTCTCATCCCACAGTGTTTTTTACATTGTTTTCTTCTGCTTTTGGCAGGAGACGTTCTCTCCTAGAATGTCTGCATGAAGCAGGCAGGCAGTGCAGATTTGTAAACACCACAGTTGTAATTAAAACACAAGTTTTCCACGGACTGTGTGCAGCATCACAAATACTTATAGTCATGGGAACTTGTGCTCTGACACGAGATGATTATTTTCGCCACAGGATTTTTTCTCAGCTTATCTCAATGAGCAGCGCGTGGGTTCCAGTGTAATCTCCGGATCAGATATGGCTTTTAACCACTCACTCCACCCGGCTCTCACAAGATTACTTTGAAACATATAGGCTGCTTTTCCACAGAGTAGCCCATTTAAACCCGTCTAATATTAGTCCTATCTCTAAGAAACAGCACAGGACTTTCTTATGCACAGAGAAAAAAAATACACAGAATCAATAAGCACATTGACTTCCACTGATGAATGCGATTGCTGTTATATCGTCGCCCCTCTCTTGACAGAACATTGTGTTCAGAACATGAATGGGCGGTCAATTAGCTATTACAGTGTTCATTTGTCTGTTATTAATGCCGTGCTTGTCAATCACACAGAGTGACTCCATGGAGATAATGGCGTTCACGAAATGTTCTGAATCTAAATGCTCGTGAGCCATCCTGTCACAGGCATAATCAGAGGGAAAATATTCATGATCTGCGCTAACTACAGGACTGAGGTGACATCTGTTTGTGAAGCTGAGCATGGCCGCTTTGAGAGATTGCTGAGATCAGATGGATAACCAACATCAGGTGTGGAATGAGCCAGAGATCCCAGAGGCGGCCGCTGTGGGAAGTCTACTGTAAAATGGGCCAGCGGTGGCAGGTTCACCGCACCCTGTTGAATCCCGCAATATTTGAAAGAAGGAGAAAAAAAACCCCACGAGATGAATTCCCTGTGAGAATGCTCATTCAGAGGAACCGTTTGACATCTGTTGTGAAAAGAAAGTAATTCTGTAACACACAGGAATGCTTCGAAACATCTGGCAGCACCAATTAGACACGCAGGACTGATTGTCCGGGCCACAGGAGAGCAGAGCTTCAGCTCAGAATCTTTGTTATGCAAAGTTAACTTGACAAAACATTGGTGTGCTGTTTAAATGATCAAACATGGAAAGGACTTCCTATAGTCATGTCAAATTAATGATTTTGGATTAAATGAATCACATAAAAAAGTGATTGCACAGTGCAGCATTGACATTATTGTATAGAGAAACATTGATGTGAACCTGTCTGCCACAGAGATCTAGTTCTTAACTCACAACAAGGAAAAAAAAGTCTGTTTTTACTTCATGTGTGTAGTTTGCTTGTTCCACCTGTTAGTTTGTCTGTGTGTGTGTTCACTCTGGGTACTCCTGTTTGCTGTCACAGTCCAAACCCATGTGTTTGAGGTTGATTGGTGACTCAGATTTGTTGATGTGACTGTGTGTTCTTCTGTGTTTGCCCTGTGATGGACTGACGACCTGTCTCTCTTCAATGCTTTGATGCTCAACTGAGATAAAATCCATACTGGTAGATAAAACAGTGTTGGTGCAGAAAATACAGGAAAGAAAAAAAGTAGGAGCAATGAAATAACTATTTAAACCTGACAAAATCACTATTTCCTCATTCCTGCCTCGTGATTTCCAGTTTGATGCCAGCACTTTGTGTAGTTTGCATGATTTCCATGTGAATATTTGAATTTTTTCTACAACCATGTCCAAGGACTTGTTTTTTTAAGTGTGAATGTTTGTGTGTGTCACAGAGTGTGTTAGCCTTTGCTAATGTCAGCGAGGATTGTCTGTCACCCATCATGATCTTCAGTTTGATAAAGTGGTATAGAAGTATACCAGTGATAAAATAGATTTTTCAAAAGCTTGATGAAAAGTTTGCCAGTGTCAGTTTGGTCACTTTTTTTCCGACTATGTTATCGAAATGAAAAGCCAGCGTGGTAACTTTAATTGAGGTGTCACTTTTATTTATTAATCTGTCATTGTTTTAGACACACTTGTGCATGACAGCAGTGGTCTGGAAATGGATTTTCCACCTGATGTTTTATTCATGAGAGAAACAGAAAAAAGATGTAATCATAGGACGAGTAACCGTTGAATTTGTATAGATGGGGTACAAATACAAACACTTTTTAATCTATTTATGTGTGTTTTTGTTCTCTTTCCTTTCCTCGAGGCTCTATTTTCTGACCTACATTGCATACTGAATTTTTTGAAAACCCTCTGAGGACCCATGAGACCCTCGAAGAGCCAGACAGACCTATTGTCCTCCCAGATGTGGCGCCTGACACAGCATTATAATTTTCAGCTCACTGAAAGCACCTGCTCCAAGTCAGTAATGAGTATGCAGAGTTTGCTGCATATCAACCAGATAGCAAAAAAAGAGAGAGAGAGGGAAAAAAAATCCCAACCTGCTGGAAACGCTGTGCTCGGGCAGAAAGCACTGACCTCATGCCTGAAAAGCTTGCAGGGTGACTCCATTTAGAACCGCTCACCACTTTAGCTTCCTGACATATTTGTCATTTCATTAAATTGCTGCCTTAAGCTGCCACAGGTAGGTGACGAGCTGTTGTTCTCCGCAGCTCTCTCCGCACTCTGGTGTTTTTTTTTCAGTGAATATTCCTCGCTGGGCAACTGTTTCAGTTTGGCTCTGTGTATAATCGAGTTGCCAGTAACGTGCTGCTTGTCCATTTATTTTGATTAGCGCCTGGATTTGTCCCATATTTCCGTTCGCATGGGGATCCGTTGTAACGTACATACAAGTGTGTGTAAAGTATTGTTGTTTCCTCTGGAACTTTTGCATCTTTCAGGCTTTAAGCAAAACAGTCGTGGACGGAGTATGAATGGAACAAAAGCTGTTAATGAAGTGGGGAATTTTGCAATTTCTCTGCGCTGCATTTCAGCCAAATTGGCTGCATCTGAATGTGTCTGCATCTGGCAATCCCTGATTGTTAATTAGATATCATGTTAAACTGTCATTCTGTGTTTGCCTGACTTATTTAATTTGCTCCGTCCCAAACGCTCTGTTCTCCCTTATCTCCAGGAAACAGTTGGGCTGAAGCCATCTCTCCACCGCCTCTCATTTGGGGCTGCTGCAATTTTGCCGACTTCACACATGGAGCAGTCCCTTTGTGCTGTTTCTCAGAGGCTCCGATACCACAGGTTCGTCCTGTCAGACTCCAGACAGTCATTTAATTAAAGACTGTTGTTGGGATGTTTTTCCCCCTATCTCGCCTTGAGCCATATAACTCACACTTCAAAGGTCAAGTGGCATTATACACACAGACTTATATGTTTCTTTTAAACACAGCTGCACTGAGATGGAAAAACCTCCGGGCCCCCTTTTGAACAGTCATTCAATCAAATCTATGATTATTGTATTTGGTTCCATTCAAATGAAGTGCATCAGCGCCATTAAATACTGGCCTCTATCTTCTGCAGACTGTGACAAATGTGTGATGATAATCAGCATGATAATGTTTAATTGTTTGGATAACAGATGCCCAAATGCCACTGTAATGATGCTCCTCCAATCACAGAGTATAAATAAAAGCCCTCAGCTCAGCCTGAAGACCCTCATGATCACTGATGTGAATTAAGATAAAAACACACCGCGGGATCCAGGGAGTATTTCACAGTTTTGGTCGAATAAAGTAAATAAATGAGGGTACCAGCAAAACACACAGCAGTGCGTAATAGCATTTGACATGACTGCATAACCAGGCAGCTCAGAATCACATCGAAATGGTTCCTGTTGTACTGTTTTTCACATTACTTATTAAGTTTGACTGAGTACATTGTATTGCTTGCAAATAGAGCATCAGGCAACTGCAAATGAAACCTCATTTACCAGATATGCTGATTTAAAATATATTTCTTAACATGATAAATGTTCCAATATACAAGAATCAAGATGTGGATTGTAATGAAACTGGGTGCAGGTGTTCATAAACACACAAATATGTGCATGTAATGTAGATAAATTACAACGATAAAGGAAATGTGTTGCAAAATCATAAATGTATCAGGTATATTAGTTGCAAACTATATTGCTATATTTCACAAATAAGCCAGATATGTTTATTACTTTCAAAGTAAAAGCAACAATCAGGTCTCCTACGACGACTTAAATTGCTTGTGGATCCCAATAGCTATAAACAACAAAGTCTATTATTGGGAAACTTTTCTCAATTCAGCCAATATTTGTTTTTTTTTTGTTACATGAGACTAAGTACTCATAAAGTTTTGTCCTGCATTTCACTCTTGGTGTGTGAGAGATGGCATTACTGTTTCACTCAAATTTAAAATAAACTTATTTGATGTTATCAACAGACAAGAATTCATTGAATTTAAAATTACTTCAATCACTCGCGGAGTGGGGGTCCATTGTAAATGACATGCTTTCTTCGCTTTTCTTTTTGAAAATACAACATCAACTATTTAAACATTAAACTGTTAAATATTAATTTGAGTCTTCATTCAGGACGCGTAACTTTACTGTTTTTCAGAAACCCAGTGACTGGTGGTTTTTACACATTTTCCTTGCAGCTTACTGAGCTTGTTGAAACTCTCAACTTGAGCAGATTTTGTGAACCCTGTGACGCCCCCATAAACCTTCTCACAGCATTTAGGTTTGATATTATTTGTGTTATTTTTTATTGTGCTTAATTATGCCTGAAAAGCAGTTGTTGCATTGCGTCACTTATTTATGTGTTCACTTATCTTTAAGTGTCCACATCTGAAGAAAAACAAATGGATTCAACCATAAAGTGCACATTTGCGCCTAAAAAATATCACTGCTAAGGAAGCATGTGAATAAATTACCTCGACCCACTCGACATTATCTGAACAGTGATCAAGTACAATGCAATCATTCAGCACAAGTGCTGACAGGAATTCACCAGTGATTGTGGTGTTATTGTTTGAGTGGCAGCTGCTCCTTGTTAGAGTCACTTATTAAATCTCGAAGCCCACTAACGTGCTCATTTCCATAATAAGAATCTTTGAAGGGTGTGATGCCTATTATCTCCTGACCTGAACACGGAAGTAAAGGTCAGCAGAGAGAGAGACATTACTTCATTTAAAAAGGGACCCCGATGGAAAGAACAGTCCTTGGAATAGCAATTTGTTGTCTCTGCATGTGATGCTTTGACCAGACAAGAACAAAGTCGAGGACTCACACTGGCCACAGCTGAATATTTATCAACCAGCTCTCAGACTTCCTACCCAGTGTCCTGGACACTGAATCTCGACATGTCAGTTGCCTTCTGTCAAATCTGTCCAACCTGCCAGTAATCTCAGCCTGCATTGAAAGGCTAATTCAATGTGACAGTTGTCAAACCCATGCGGCGTGTCAGCCCTGCGTCTCTCTGGGAAAATGCAATATAGTGCTCACAGCCATCTATGGCTCCGATGCTTGTTAAAGAACAGGAGGATGACTATCGTTTCTTACTGCAAGACATCGCACAGTCCTCCCATACCTGCCCGATTTTCAATTTCCAGGCAAAGAAGGAGAGAAAAAAAGCTGCTGAGGTGAATTAATTGATGTAATATATTAATGTTTTTATTGGACCAATAAAGGATAAAGAAAACACTGATAGGAACAGTCCTAAACAGATACATGAATAACTTTCACATGACACTCAAAAGGTTTTGCTGTTGGTATTTGAATGTACTTTTTTCAACCAATCCAAACACCTCCCTCTCCCTCTCCCTCCCCACTGTGCTTATAATAAAGTGTGTGTTTTTACAGGTACACTCCTCTGTTGTTTTTAAGGACCGAAGTGTAACAGGCAGATTAAAGCCACAGTTGTTATCTCTATCTGCAGCAGCCGTCTGAGGATTTCTAGAGGAGCCTCTGAAACCTGATGCCACCTGATCAAGGAAATATTATGAGGTTAACTAGGTCTGACACACATAAAAGCCACGTGCACTCAAACCATTTCCCCACTTTTGGCCAGGTGCCAGAGCAGAGCTGTTCAGGTCACCTGACAAAAAGTGAATGAAAGTGATTGATTGCCGACAGTTTCATCCACTTTTTGTTGGAAAAAAAGCCAACCCGAATAAGAGACACAAAGATCTAATATCTAATATATCTAATGAGAAACAATAAGAGAGTTATCCACAGATATTTGCTCTATCTGTCTCTGGTTGCACTTCCACTATCATTTACATTTCCCCCTTCTTGTCCCAGAGTGTCCTTTTGCTATGTACATTCCCAGCTACAGTCCTTTCATTCTTCAGTACACACATTATCACATTTATAGGCATTATTAGAGTTCAATTTATGTTTTCTTTTCGGCCTGGAGCAGTCTGTCGGGAGCTGATTGCAAAAAACAAAGCATTTGTTTTGCTGGGCGCGGGAGCAGCTTTGGTAGGGCTGAGAGTGTCTGTAGCCCCACAGTGAGAGATTTACATTTCCAGAGCCAGGCAGTGGAGCTTGGTGCCACTAAAACCTGCTCTGCCCTGAGTGCAGGTGATGTGTTTTGACACCGTTGTCACCAAAACGCAGCCTGAAAGCAAGCACAGGGACGCGGGGGACCCCAGAGAGAGTGGCACAGGCAGATATGGAAAAGCTCGAGAGGAGAGCATCGGATCATTCTGAAAACAACAGGGACAGACACACAGACAACAAGCTAGATTTGTGTTCTTAACATGAAGTCTGCTCATTTTGCTGACTACACAAACACCTCAGAAAACCTGTCAGGTGGCCGACGGTGTTATTATTTCCACTATGAAATAAACAGTTTCTCTAAATGTCACCTCAGGTTTACAGAGCTTTCATGCACCAGCAGCTGACCAGCAGAAATAGACGATGTAACAGAGACAGCTTGTCATACACTCCCCGGGGTCTGCCAGGGCCATAACCTCTTCAGACAATTTATTTGTGCATGTACACACATACTATAAGTGTGTGTTTGTGGTATTTCGGGCTGGAGTTCAATAACCCCTATGTGCCCGGTGCTCGCAGGCATCAGGAATGACTGCTGTCACTTAGCTGTCAGAGGGCATTAATCCTAAAAATGCACACACAACGTCATGCCTGGGAAGGAAAGTTCATTCCTGACAGTCGTTCCCAGCCAGCGCGTTATCTTCTCGGCTTGGTCAAGATTAAAGAAGCTGGTCATTTTTTTTTTATCTGTCCTTTCCCAGCCACTTCCATCCCTTTTATGCCACAATATACTCTGCTCTCACATCCGCGGTGTAAAAATAACTTAACACAGGGTGCCACCACCATGACCGAGCTATTTTTAGAAAAAATACAAGGACCCTTTGGAAACCAATTTGCCCCCCCCTCCCAATAATCCACCAAACAGCCAGACAAAGTAATGCCCACATCTGACATATAAGAGAGGACTTTCTCTGAGGCCACCAGGGGTGGGAGGATGCGCATCGCGTGATGAAAGTGGGGGGGCAAAACAGCACCACCTCCTCTCTATGCCCTTGGGTCACTCCAACAGGGACCTGCTCTGCCTTCACTGGCTGTCAGCTGAGACGTTTCGACTTGAACAGGCGCTACCTAGGAAGCTCACTGGGCCGGCTACTGTATTCCCTTCGCCAGCGTGAACGTGAGGCTCGTGTGCTGTTGTCAGCTTGGCATATTGGTGTTACTGTGATAGGAGTCCTCCTGCCGGCTCTGGGCTGAGCAGCACACGTGACGGGCGGTGGAAAGTCCCATAGATTCATGCACATTGATTTCATTTCTGCCGCATGAATCAAAGCGGCCGGTATGAACGAGAGGGAAAGGACATGGCAACATGTGAACTGAAGTTCAACGCTGACAGTCACAGCAAACAGTGAATTTAGATTTTAGAGTACCAGCAATCCACTTGGTATAAAGTTAATTTTTTGTTTGAGGGTGGTGGCACTGAAATCTCAACATTTTCAACAAGAAAATCTCCTAAAGAAGAGTTTTCAATGGACATTTTCCAGTCCAAGTTGCCCACAAGTGAATAAAAGTTCTGGAGCCAAAAGCTTTAACAGGTTTGGAAAGCACAAAGACAGGACAGAGTCTCCATGTCAGGCGCCAGAACAAGCCCCATTGACAGGTAAATGTGCGAAGAGAGGTGTAGCGAAGAGCACCGTCAGTCAGGTGAAGCCCTCAGGCATTGTCATGGGATATGATCACTTCTGCGAGCGGCGACGGGGCTGAGGTCAGAGGCGGAGTCAGGGACGCCAGCTGCAGTGTCTGAAATCAGCGGCGACTCTGGGGGCGCAGATTAATGACGGCCACGACGCTCCCGTGCCTCTCTGACAGCTGCGGCGGCCGGCCAGGCTGATCGCTCGCTAACCGTCTCCATTTCCACACTTTGTGAATTTGTCCACAGTACAGCGCGCTCACATTCACAGGCCTGACAGCTTTATGCCAGTCCTGGATGAGGCGCGTCATCTAATTTGGACGTGCTCGTTCTTTCCCAGCATTTTGAGCCTCTCCTCTTTCCAACCTGGCTTTCAGTCCCAGAGAGAAAAAGCCAAGCCTCTCCAAAGCAGTCGACACATCTGCCTGAAAAACAGGGACATGGAAAAACAGAGCTTTGGGACAAGACAACATGTGCAAACCTCGACACCAACAGGCAGTGTTGCTACAGACAGTGCACAGACAGTTTGTAATTTCTAATTTAATTACTGTTGTAACCTATAGCAACCTGAGCCTGGGATAAGCAAAGAGAATCTCGAGGGATATTGTGGGCTGTTTTTAAACCCTCACAGTCTCACACAGTCTTTGGAGAAACGTTCGAGGTGATTCAGGTGCTCAGAGAGTCACATCAGACTAGTTTCGTCCAATAAAGTTCATCTTGTACTTAGAAACCAAAGTTTTTCTCCAAACTCCTATAAAAGAGTGTTCGGCTTAGTTAATGATTTGCTTGCTTGATCAATCAAGCGTCAAAATATTTGTTAGAATATTTATCGAGATTCTGGAAACCTGTGAGCCAGTAGATACAGACATACTCACTTTTTGCAGACTGACTTACCCTTCATATTCAGAGTATTCATGCATCCTGCCCCCCAATTGTTATTTACTGGGAAATGTTTAATTTTCAGTCAGTAGTTTGGAGAGTTTAATTGATTGAACACCGTTTAGAAGTGAAGCACACCTGCACTAATAAACTGGACGATTTGGGCCATACTCCAAGTTTTACAAGTGGAAAATCCACTGTCCTCTTCTCACCTGGATAATATCACACTTGCAGTGACACGGGGTGATGGCAGCCTCCAGCCATGCAGGTGCCTCTTAATGACAGTGACGTGAAGCCTGGCACTGATGTGTAGCAGGTGCCTCCAGTGAGAGAGAGACAGAGAGACTCTTTGGGGAAACTTTCATCCAACTTCAGATGAGAAGAATTCATTTTTCTGCAAATTCAGATATGAAACCAATCTCTGACATGGCTTGACATGACTCTTCTGACTCACCAAAAGACGAAGTATCAACCCTGAAGGATATCAGAGCGAAGACCTAACAGAAAACGCTCAGTGGTGTTTCTGATTCAGCTTGCTTCAAGTTCGGAGGATGAACAAAGGAGCTTTTCATGTCACTGAACCTTGTTCCTACACCAAGAGACTTGAAATTAACAGTTTTTAAAGAGGCTCTTGTAAAGCAGACCACTCAGTTCGAACAACATTTTTGTGCTGTCTTGCTGTGTTAAGCCACAGGATGCTAAGTGTAGAATATGATAAAAGAGAAGGGATTTATTGCTCCATTTATTGGTGTTTTAGTTCAACATGTCAACAGCATGGAAATACTAAATTATCTCTTTTACCATGTTTATATCTCGACATCCTTGGTATAAGCTTCCCTTTAATGGCCTGTCATGTCTCTGACGACCCCAACCGTAAACGCCACCCCCACACAACTTGATGTCTGCATGGATACAAAGACACCCCACCTCCTCCTCCTCTTCCTCCTTCTTCTCTTTGCTTTTTAGATCACTAATCAATTTTCCTTCAAAGGAAGCAGGGAGCTGATTAATGGTTTCAAAGAGCAGAAAACAAGCCGAGGAAAGGATCAAAGCGTCCCCAACACTTGCCAGGTGCAAGTCGCTGAGAGCAAACCCCCCTTTTTTTAATGTGACGACTCAGGCAGCCACGTAGATAAATCATATCATAGCCAGGCTTTATCTCTTAATGGCTCATTTTAAAGCTCAATCTTTGTGAAACTCTGGAGTACGTCACATGCAAGAATCACGAAACCAAGAAATCATGGCTGTGAAGCCTGATGAGATGACCACTGTATTTGAACTTCTGAAAAACTAACTGGCATTTTTGTGGCTATTACCAAAGTAATGTTGTGCATCAGTGAGGAAAAGAGTCATTTGGGGCATATTCAATGGTAAAAGTGAAGACGTCAAACTGGATTTTAAAGAATTTCTCTCAGCCTGGCTGAACTATTGTTGCATATCATAAGTATATTATTTGGCTACTGTATTTTAATTGATTTTGTTTTGATCAATATATTTGAAATTCTTTCATTTTACTTCAACTAATTCCTTTTTGTTTCTGATTACTTTGTTTCAATTTAATTTGCTATATTTTGTTTCATCTATTGTATGTATTTTTTTTTGAGTTTTGGAAACACAATCTTCAAAAGAAAATTGCACAACATGAAAGTTGAAAGAGACTTGTTTTTTCAACCTTCTGTGATAAAATATAACAAAGTCGTTAAAGTGGTTCCATGGGGCTGAGTGGGTGACTCATCATTCGCTCCTCCAAACGAAAGATCAGGGTGTTAAACGGTTAACAAATCACGGCAGGCGGCTGCGTGGGTCTGTTTGTAAACCTGAGCTGATGCAGAGTGACACAGTCAAACAGGCTGGAGTTTATTGGTCATAAGAATGAGCTGACCTTTCATTTGTAAGAATAGGCGGCCAGGACAACAGAACAGCGGAGGTCCTTTGGAAAGCGTCTCCTGGAGTGTGGTGGCCCGGACGCTGATCCTTTATGGCAGCTGTTGTGCGGTAAGGTGTGGCTCCGTCAAGCTGGAATGCCACTTCACACGCACCGCTGCAAACGCTTCATGGCCACAGCTGCACCTGTGACGCCGGCCCCTTATAGTGTATATGCTCTGGAGAGAAAGGTGTCACGCCGACACCCGGGACCACATGGTGGAGGTAACACATTGCAGACCGCGGCTCGAACTCAACAAAAGGGATGTTATCAAGGTGGTCAAAATCGTTTACTGCTCGCAGAAAGAACACAACAGCCTTCACACAGTTCATGCCCACACATAAGTGACTATATGAAGGAACGGCGCCGTTATATTAGTGACATTTTCGAATGTCATCCTATTCACTTGCTATGAGGTCACACATGGCTTGTGAAGTGAAGTGGATAATTTTGACATTGAGTGATTGAAGCTCTATTCCTGTGTTCAGATAGCATCATTTGCACAGAAATACCATTTGTGCTGGTTTACTCTGTTGAATTAATCGCTCCAAGCCCCTTCTTTACTCCTCTCTGTCTTTCTCAGCTTAACTCCTTGATAAATCTTCTCTGGCAATGCGGCCACATAACTTTGCTCCAAGAGTCTCTTTATGAACAAATTGCCTCTAAAGGACACATTAGTTTGAATGAAAACGATTGAGAAATTATCATCGCAAACGCTTTAAGGTGAGTTGCTGTAATCAGATGTGAAACAACATCGATATGAACTGTTAATGACAAACTGTTGTTATGGCACAAATGTCATCATATGGTTGTTTAAAAGAACCCCCGGCATGTTTGCCAATTTCTCAATCTCTGACCAAGATCACCTTGATCAGCATGCGGCGTGTGAGCTCTCAATGGAGCTCAGCTGCGGCGTAAATGGAGGAAGTTGGTGATGTGACCGTAAAGCACCTGCAGACAGAACCGGGCGATAATGGAGCCAGGCCTGAGGGAGGAAGAGCCTGCAGCACCGTGAGAAGCAATTTGAGGAAGCTCAATAAGTCATGACCCTGTAGAGGTTTTATCATACAGCACTCAGGCTTACTTTCATGTGCTGTGACAGAACCAGGAGGTGCACCATTAGGCATGAATTCCCACGGTACAGCCTCCGATCTGAAGCAAGGAACACTTTGCTCAGCTGGCAAATCAGATTTAACCCACCATTCATGTTGGATGCAGACAGCATAGCGTGGAAAGTCCTTGTACTGGTGTTCAGGTGAAACACTGTGAGGCCTTTGTTTCCTGTTTGTGTCATTGCGATGAATTTCTTAAGTGACTATTCTGCATCAAAAGATAATCCATGTACATAACCTTTTTGACTAAATCACGCAGCTATTTGGAGGGTAATCACTTAAAGACACACTGTATTCTGTGGTGAAGCATGGCTTGGCCAAAGGTGGTTCATTATGGGGACAGTGACTGAGTGCAGCTGACAGCTGGGGCAGGGGAGTGCACTGCATCGGCAGGCAGGACACCGCTCCTTGGCAGGCAGGTCCAAACTGTCACAGCTGATTTCTACAGTCAAGAATGAAGAGAACGCGTCTCATCAGTGCATCTTTGCTCAGCCAAGAGATCCGTTTCTAATAAAACCCTGTGAAGGAGTTTGTGCATTTGGGAACAATGTCGTGAATAAACGTGCTGATTTTGTGCAGATTCAGAACACAGCACAGTCTGGTTCGACGGTGCACCATTTGAGTGTGTGAAAACGGCTCGCTGCCATGCAGGGCTCAGGAGGGCAAAGTGTTGATAGTGACGACATGAAGCCTGCAGACGAGAGTGAGCTGTGAGTTCCAACTGAGACCTTCAGGTCCTTCCATTGTGGCTGGAAGTGAACAGCTCACCTCGAATCTCCTCATTCAACTATCTTAACAAAAAAAGTTATCTATTGTTAATCGTCATTTGTTCAAATGCTATTCATCCGTCACAGGACAGAAAATATACAATGCAGATGGTTGCAAAGATACAAAAACACTAAAAAGCTCTTGTCGTTCTTTCAAATTTGTCCCAAAAATTAGAAAACCAGAAATGTTCAAAGGTTATATCCACACAGACGCTGACAGACTAAGGTGACTTCAGGGTCTACCGCATGTTCCTGAGTGAGTCCTGTGACAGGCGGCTCGACGCACACGTGGAAGCAGCCCTTCTAGCACTTTGTGCAGCCACAACAGCAGACTTGTATACGTTTTTATCAGAGCTACAAAAGCAAGAACAACAGCCGTCAAACATACACGCATAAACAGCCGGCAGACACGGGTCATGTATGCTCAGACAAGCAGCTGACTAAATAATGCAAATTTCTATTAAACATCGTGACGATTAGGAAGTTTTACTCCTCAAAACCGCTTTACATTATTGATAACCATCCCCAAGCTAACAGGCTGCCATGCATAAAGAATGTGCTTTGCGAAGGTCGCTGTCGATTTAAAAAAAAGAAACCAAACATCTAATGGTGTCTTTAGTCAAGCTCAGGGGAATTAACGAGAAAGTGGCAGAGTATGCTTACAAAGTGTTCTCCACAGATGTACTGTGGGTCAGCTTAAGCGCTTTAAGGCAGGATGTGTGAGGAAACCTTCGTTTATGGTAAAGATTACCCAGAACGATTACACAATAACTGAACTGCAAAGCACGTCTGTCGGTTTTATTTCTCTCACAAATCAGAGGCGGCGGTCTTCATATTCTTCGAGGGGGAGTTCGGCGCGCTCTTGAAACAGTGTTTTATGGCAGAAAAAACCTTTTTGATTCTCCATTTGTGATTGGAGCTCTCCCTTGAAAAGGTTATTATCTGGTGGTAAGAGGAGAACGCTTCCTCTTAAAGTAAGGTAATAGTTCCCCTTCGCAGACACGAGGCCGCACACAAGTTTATGTGGCTGCCACAGCAGCAGGATGAGACGGTCAATAAAGTCTGAAACATGCTCACATAAAAACTGAAATGGATCACAGGGTCAATATCACATCGTCACACCTATCATTTTTCAAGCAATGAACAAAGGCTTCAACATTTGCATGGCTGCACTGAACAAAGAGTTTCTGTTGGTGATCCATAATATCTGTAATGTGCTTGTTTGTTTGAACTTGTAAAATCTGCTGTATTTTTGGGCAAAGGGAGACGTTTATAAGGAGATAAGACAGAGAAAAAGCTTTGGAATCAATATAATTTCACCAACAATCCCATAAAAGCATCTCTTCAATTTATCATTTTCCAATATCCACATACAAAGCGCTTTCTTGCACAATAGATCATCTCTAAATGGCATTATTATTTTGTTGAGAAATGTCAATGTGCCACAAACATTGACTGATTGAAGCCAGATCTCATTAACTACAAAAATGCAAATCATAAAGTTTGAATAAAGGTTGAGATTGTGTGTTTTTAAACAAGCTAACAAAGGCATTTAAACTACATGTTAATCCTATGTTTGTATGAGTAGAAATGTAAAAGGTCTTGAAAAAATACACATGAAAGTATTTACACATTCTGTCTGAATACAGTATTTGTAAGTTGCTATTTGTACTTTCACCCACATGGTGATTCGTGGACCACACAATAATCTTTAACACGAACGGAAACGCACAATGCTGCTACTTGTTACTTCAGTGTGATCATTAGGTCATCTTTAGAATTTGTCTTCAATGTTTTGAATAAATTGTATGTCTTTATTTTCTTTTTTTAAACTCAAAACAAGCAATTACTTTTTGACAGTCGTGACATTAGCTCAACAAATCAATTCCAAATCAAAACAACGTTGTGTTGTGCACGCCACACTGAACACTCATACATGTTTGAAATACTTATGTTTCACACACACACACACACACACACACACACACACACACACACACACACACACACACACACATCAGACTTCAGAACCGT
>JAUESE010000027.1:9385987-9399217 GCA_032274725.1 Malacoctenus triangulatus
CCCCCCCCCCCCCCCCCCCCCCCCCCCCCCCCCCCCCCCCCCCCCCCCCCCCCCCCCCCCCCCCCCCCCCCCGCTAACGAGAGGTCCATCGCAACAAGTTTTTGATGAGTTAACAGCTCTAACGAGTAATGTCTCGCACAGTAACAATCAATACTGGCAACACACACCACATCATTCTCTGACACGAGCCTTAACGGTCTCGCCGTTTACAGAGCGTGTGTGTGTGTGTGTGTACACGCCCGCGCTCCTTCCCCCCCCGTGTTAATTTGCTGATGTGGCTCTCAGCACAATAATACCAGCCTGAGTTACTTGTGCGTTATTTGAGCGCTGTGAGCCTGACAGGTGCTTGGATAAAGACGGAGGAATTTATTCCATCCAGAGCGAATAACAAGCAGCGATCGCTACCCAGATATTGGAAGTCTGCGCGTGGTGCTAAATCTAATTCTCAATAAATAAAGTGAAATTAAAGGGGTATGATAAGATCCAAGCCCCACCCCAGCCAATACCAGACTATACAGTGCTATCCCTTTGTTCTTATTGCAACATTATTACTCTTTGTTCTTTCTTTGTTTTTATTGTACCACAGCCAGCTAAAAGCTTCCTCGCGCCACCTTAGTCTTCACCAGTCACAATAAATAGATCTTCTATTCCATTCTATGTTAAGTTGTTCTATTCTATTCTCAGCTTGATATCTGACACTGAAGATATCGAGATTGAGCCGCACTAAGTTTGGTAATTGTAATATAACTTGTTTTAAAATATTGCATCTCCCCACATGCATCTGTTCCAAACTGCTTATGTAATGTGACTGCAGCGATAAATTAACTTCCTTGTTAACAATACCACGCTTGTGTTGTTGATGCACTGTTTAGTGTGCATACTGATACGAGCTCATAGAGGAGCTCTTCACTTCGCTGCTTTTATCTTTGTGTCACAGGCAGGAAGGTTTGATATATTTATTGATCAGGTGTTATTAATATTCCATACACTAGTTTGGCTCAGTGTTTCCAATCTTGTCCATACACCAGGTATGAAACAATAACGAGCATTAGTACAAACCTCAAACATGCTGAATTTTTTGTTTTCAAGCAATTAGTGGATGAGTAGTTGGAGAAGTTTTCGGTGCACCGGCAGAGTGTCCCCGATTGTTGTACAGTGTGTGCTTGTGGCTCCAGTCTGATTAGGCTCATTTATGGTTATGTTCAGCGCTCTCACAGCAGTCGTCTCCATTTAATGCTGAGGTAAGAATTTCTGTTCAAACAAAGGCAAAAGTCTTAAACTTTCTGTGAGTTCATTTGAACGTCTGTTTCACAACTGCTCACGTTTTTAATCACTGTGAAGATCGAAACTCCTGACATCCACTCTGTTCTCTCGTCCTGGTTTCTCTGTCCAACCACGACCTTTCTTCTCTGCGTTTGGCGCTTCACTTTAAGTCAGATTGGTAGAAAACAGTCAGGATCTACCTGCTGTTGAGCTCGTCCGCTCGACCCCATTCTGCTCTTTAAACTGCCTGAACCTGAAGACTTCTTTGGTTTCAATGTGATTTAGAAAGAAAAAAAAGGGAAGAAATTAATCATGTTGTACTCCCATTGGTGGTGAGACACTTAATTACCTCAGAGCTCTCACTTACTGGATAGACAATGTTTCTTCAGGCCACCTGGATTTTTGGATCACACTGGTGAACGAGCTCCAAGTCTTCAGGCATCGAGCCCTTGAATCTCCATGCTTTTTTTCCCTTTTTTTGGTGCCAAATTGGTTATTAGAGGATAATTCAAAAGTAGTTTTCAGCAGCATGCAGATGTCACTTTTAGAAAAAAAACAACAACTTGGTTTTATGGTCTGGGAAGAACCTCTGACATGTCCCATCGTTTGCCTTTCCAGAAATTCACATCGAGCTGCAGGACACAGTATTTTATGTTAACAAAGCAAGTGTCAGGTTAGCAGACAGAAACAAGGCAGTGAATAGACACATTGCAATGCTACAAGCCAGTCTGAACTTTATGCAAATACAAACTAATAAAACACACAAATGGAACGCTTCATATTCCTGGACAAAGACGGTAGTTTAGCTTCATGTTCGTTCCTCCTCTCTCCTCCTGGTCAAACAAATCACGTGTTGATGATCTCATTTTGTGTGTAGGTTTCGCCTGTGAATACATACAAACACGTGATTGACATTTAGCCGTCTCTTGAATGTATTACAGAAAAGGATTGCGTACTCCTGATTTTAATACAGGTTTGTTGTGTCTCTCTTTCTACAGCCCCCACAACCTTTCAGCATGACAGCAATGGAATCAGACAGACTGACCTAAAGTGTCTCTTTATTACAGACTTTTTTGCAGTAAAACTACAGGAAAGAAAAAGTGCATTTCCTTCCTGTGTCTATTTGCCCTGATTGACAGAACCAGCTCATCCCCCTGCTTTTATGACCATGATTATACTTAGCTTATATTATGAGTGGTACATGGCTGTAGGAATGTTTTCTAACTTAACTTCAACACTAAATATCTGGGAGTTGTTTAGTGTTTCTGTGCATTAATGTTGAAGATTGAACGACTTGCTGAGTGAATCTGCCGAAGTCCTTGAGATCACCTGTAGCGATGAGTCAAGCTCAATGTTCTCTGCTTCCCGCCTTCAATCTTCTCGATGCTGTAAATGGTCGAGGAAATATGATTATGGGATGTTTGCATGTGAGATCCTCTCAGTGGTGACACATAACACAAGACAACAATGTACTGTAGGTGTTAAATAAACCCCGCTCCACACAGCACAATGTTGTTTGCAGATGCGCAAACAACAAACTATGTTGTGGTGTCAAATTGGGACATAATGTTGCAATAATAGCATTTGAGGTGATGTTTTGTTTTTTTTCACTGTTTGTGCTGAAGAGCGCACGATGACCTGTCTTTGACTCGCCGGCTGATTCAGAAGCACTACATGCAGCCTCAAAATATATCAGAAGTTTAGATAAGTGTCCCATTAACACCAGCCGAGCGGCTCAACACTATGAAGGCTTAAATACCAAGCCAGAGGCAATCTGTTCATTAGTGGAGCCCAAAATAAACTGTAGCTGCCAGGAACAGACGTTTAGGTTCCTCCAGCCATGAAACTAATCAGCGTATTGCAACTAAATTCATTTCATGATTTAGTCAACGCTGTTGTCTGAATGCGGTCGCTTCTGTTTTCTGGAGGACTGATAGACACGCATGTGGTACTCGACTGCGCACTCTTCAGATTAGAGACACAATACGTAACCGAGATAAACAACCTGATGGTTTATTTCATGGGGGTAAACTTGTTTTCATTACAGAATAGAAAGAAAATCTGTCATCACGCAAAATTTGCCACTGAGAGTCTGTATGGTGTTTTGGCTCTCACACGGAGGCAAAACACCACATTAAAATCTGTACAGGCTCTGAAAAGTGTTTTTAAATTCACTCATCAGATATGAAAAGCAATGATTCATGAGCATAAAGTGTATCATCAGCATAAACCCTTTATCTTTTCAGAGAGATGTGACTTTCATGCAAATGTGTGGCGTGTGATCATTACACTTGCTGGGGAATTTTACCAACTGCCGCAGATAAGTCACGTTTAGAAATGCTTCTGAGCACCATCGCCGGGCTTTTTTTTTGGGGGGGGGGGACCGCGAGGATTTACAGACACCAAACTTCCCTCCGTAATACACTCATCTGTCGCGCTATTCATTGAGACGCTTGTATTTGCTCAGTGAGCTTTCAGTCAGACTTTATTTTCGCTCTTCTGGTGAAACGGCACAATTGCACCGCAGGCGAACACATTCTGCTTAGCGAGCGAACTAATAATCTGCATGTTGTACATGAAACACTCGGTCACATTTCATCTCTTGATGTGGTTATGAAGCAAATGATGGGGAGAACATCGAAAACACTCCCCCTTTTCCGTCGATGAAGTCATGCATTGATTTTGATTGTTTCCAAGTATTCCTGACGGCCTCCTCTTTTCCACGCAGCTGCAAGGCTTTCTTATGAATTACTGTTATGGAATATATTAAAAAAAAAAAGAAAAACAACTATCTGCTCATTTTAAAATGTGTGTGGGTGGCAGGGGTGGCTGCATATAGACGGGATCAGCTCGTAATGTTTATTCATGTGTTTTTGTGTGCACAAATGTGTCGCGTTATTGGAGACAACGGCTGTGAATAATGAAGCACCGACCTGTTGGCCAAATATATGAAAGTGCGCCGTGTGTCTTTCAAAATGAAGTCTCTGTTTGGGGTCGGTGTTGCAGGCCACAGAGAGACGACGCAGAAAATATCCAAGATCACACTTTATGTGCATGAACAAGTTTTTTAGAATCCATAATCAAATCTGTAATTAAACTGCCAGCCTTTAAATGAATGCACCACTTAGCGTATGTAAACAAAACGCACTCATCTGATTCATTTGGTCCTAAAATAATTTTGCAATAACACCTTGAGTTAGTTTCTTGTCTGGGAAAAAAAACCCACAAATAAAGTGTATATCTACAAAATTCAATTGGACCCAATGATTGCGTTGATGCGGACTGTCTGGCAGTGAAGCCAGCCACCAGAATTAATTGGAAACATTTATTGCGGCTGATTAGCAGAGTAGCCAATGTCATGGCGCGATCTGTGTTTCATCATCAGCAACGGTAATTGAAATGAAAGCGGTGAGTGGTCTGTTCCTCCAGAGGCCCCCACGGTTTCATTCATATGGGCAGGAGGTCGCAGGGGTCACCTGACGTCATTAACTCCACAGCTCAGGTAAACACGGGCGTGAGAGAGGACAGGATATGAGGGGGGGGGAGGAGAGGAAAACTGACCATAATTCGTTTTGAGTTATCACACTGATGAGAGCGTGTCATCTCGCCTCGGCCCGGCGGGTCAAAGGGCGAGCGCGGGCTCAGGAGGCGGAGGGAAAGCAGCCGCTCAGGTGAGAGCAGCAGTTTCCAATTAAGTCTAATGTACTCGGGGTGAGAGCTCAGGAGAGGAGCGGCGGTCCCCGCTGAGCGCCACCTTCACCAGCCGAGGCGATAAAGCTGCGTGTTGGATTCCTCCCGGCTCGCTTGTTAAAATGCGTTTCAAGCCACAGGTTCATTTGACTGGATTAAGCTTACATTGCTCAACTGCCGGCTGTAGTGCCTTAAATATTTCAGCGCGACACACTCAGACAATGTTCAGTATCACGAACAGGCACAGGCACACATGGCAGCAGCAGCGGAATACAGACTTCAATGATGCACAGATATATAAGTTCCTCTTGCACTCTGTCATCTTTATCAGACATTTTTGAATGATTTATTTACAGCTAAAAAGACAACTAGTTTTATTTTAAAGTTGGATACAAAATTCTACTTTTATTTGAAGTACAATTATGTAATTTCTCTATTTTTGTCAAAACAAGAATCTCATTGAAATTTAAAGTTATCAAATTTTGACTGTAGTTCGATTGTTACTGTCACTTAATACTAATGTTAAGAATGTAAATATGGACAAGAATTTAAAGCCATAAATCACTGAAGTCCTGCAGGAAATACTGAATTCCAATTTCTGAGATTGAGGATTGAGGAAGAGAATTGGAATTGGGCGAATGTTCGAAGGCAAAAGTTCAAGTTGAATTGTTGTGAATTTTATGTCAGTTTACCACAAAAACTGACCTCAGAAACAACTCACAACATTTCAAAAAGAACATTCATCAACTTTGACTAATATATAATCATGTAAAACTGGCATAACCTCTAAAAGTTATCAAAGGTTAATTGTCACTGACCTTTTGAATCTTCGTGTGTCAGTGGTGCAGCACTAACGCTCACGTTATGTTGTGTTCTCAGTGTTTCACCCTTTCCACTGCTCTGCTCTGAGGCGCCTTTCTTTCACCTGCGTGTTTGGTTAAGTAACAATCAAATTAGCTTTACTAATTTTCTCATAAACAAACAAGGTGTTTTTGAATAACGCATGCAGCGTTTTAACTCTTGTGTGTACTGTACATACAGTAATTACACTGTGGATGAACCCCACATAATTGGCATTGCAGCGAACCAGCTATGACATCCTGGATTCATTATCCCTCTCAGATGAACCTGCTGGCTCCCCAAGGGGGACCACGGTAATTGTGTCTTTAGGGATTTGTCAAGTCCCTGTTGGATGGCAATAAATCACTGGTTGAGAAGGTTCCGGTGCCAGACCCGGAATGAACTTTCGTGGAGAAAACAGGGATGTCTCTGTTTTTTTTTTTTTTCCTACTCCTCGTCGCGCTAAACGGTCTTCAGGATAATCGACGAGGAACTCGGATGAGGTGGCCGGCGTGTAGTGACGAGAAGCACCTCTTTGGTGATTAAGAGCACGAGCTGAGGACCTCATCCAACCTCTGATAGTGACGAGCGTTGGGAGAGGGAGGTTTTCCACGAGACGTTGTGAGAGGTTCTCGCCCTGCAGAAGGCTGTGATGCACTTCCAGTGTTGGTCACTGGCAGCATTGATTGGTGGAGCTGCGACTGTCCCTGAAGTGCAGCTGAATCAATCCTGACGCCTTAACGCAGAGCCACATGAACATGTTGTTCTTAGGGGCTTGTCTTTCCTGCGCCGCCCTCCTCTGGGGACATCGCTTTCTTTTTTTTTTCCGTCACTTGGACACGCTGGAGTTTTGCCCCAATGATCTGCTTTCTGTTTTGAGTAACGAACCCGAAGAAAAACAAAAGGCGCCACCGGCCGCATCAGGGCTTAACAATCCTTTTACTGTCTCGCCTGCTTTTAGCAGCCACCCCTCCTCATAAAGAAGGAGACCTAATGTCCCTGATCAATAGGAGATTAGAGCCGTCACTCTGCTTGTGTATTTCGTTGAAGGAAAACGATTTTCTGATCATTTTTGCACTCAGCGTACAGTTTAATGAGGAGCCGCTATTCATACTCCCGGGCATGTGGATATATACCTAAAATGATTTTTTCCCTACATGACCAATAAGGGATGTTTGGCCTGAAGGAAATTCATTGATTGGCATTTTGCTCAACTGATTCCCTTAACGACAGTATTCAGCGCTGCCTCCACTTGGTAATATGTGCTCTCCCGGCTGTGTTAATGGCCCACAGCCATATGTTCCTCTAGCCTGCCCGACACCCCACCTTGCGCGGAGATGGTTGGCAGCCCCGCTCCTTTTCCCTCTCCTTCCTTCCCTTTCTCCAACAGCCTCCACACTCAAGCAATTGCCTGAGCATCCCAGGCTCTCCCCTCCCCCACCGCCGTGCACTTCCCCTCGCCTTTTTTCCCTCCATCAGCTCCCTTCTTGTTCTCATTCCTCAGCCTGTGTTGTGCGGGTGGAATGAAAAACCCAGACGCCGCAACCACTGGAAGCCACCGTCACAAACGAATCACTCACTAAAATAGTGCCGAATGGGGGTGTGGGGGGGGGGAGGGGGAGGGGGAAGGGACTGATATCCATCTTTGAAAAGTCAAACTGTGAAAAACAGGTCAGTGGATGCTTCTGGATTTTTCTACACTTTACCACTTGATGTTGGTCACCATAGAAACAGATGATGAGGATTTGCGACTACAATCGCAGTTTCTGTTTTAAAATGATATTTTTCTTTTGTGTCAAACGCTATTTTCTTCCACTCTGCTTTTTTTTTTTTTTTTGGCAAGAGGAGAGGAACAACCGAGTGGTGACAAGCACAACTCATTCAGACCTGTGAAGTGAACCTTCCTCTGCTCAGGCCGCCCGGACATGCCCCCCCCCCCCCTCCCCGCTGCCCATCATGCTTCAACTCTGCTGCTTCCTGTTACTAACTGCAGACAAGCGCCGTGCAACCCTGTAACAACAGATCCTTAAAAAACAAAACACAAAAACACACCCTCCCCCCCCACACACACAAAAAGAACAACTGAGCTCCCTCCATTTAAAAACTAAAGTCAGGGACAGTCGGTTGGAATTCGCCGTTGCACCTAATTCTCAGGATTTGGCGCTGCAGCAGAGGCTCTTTGCAGGGAGCCTTTGGCTCCAGCGAGCGCCCGACAATGAAACCGGCGGCTCGGATAAGAGGGTGAATCTTGGAGAGTGCTGTGTGATGGCGCTGGGTGCATGTAACATCCAGATTCTCATGCTTGTTTTTGCTAGCATTTTTCTCATACATAACACTTGAGCTGTTTCCACAGCCGTGATAGACTGTCAGGGGACTTTGCTGTACGTGCGTGTGCGCGCGCGTATGCGTGTGTGTGTGACTGAGTGAACGCAAGAGCCAGACAGTGAGCCAGCGAGGAATAAGGGACATTTTTTTTTATATATTTGAGATTTTGTCACTAAATTTGAGGTTGCAAAAGACTCTTTGACACCCACCTTTTTCTTTTTTTTTCCTTCTCTCCCCGAGACTGGCGCTGTGAGAGGGTTCATCTGGAGAAGTCATTTGAATAAACCTTCATTTCCACATAGCTGTGAATTTTGAGCGTCACTCGCTTGTTGCCTGTGGGTTGTTTAATCATACAATGATTTATTTATCCGAGAAATCTAGATGGAGACTCTGCCCGGATGATTTGACAGAGCCGTAATAAATAGGTCTCCGCTCCGTCATCCGTCCCTCCACTGCACTCCGTCCTCGGCGTGTGCGGTGCAGCTCTGCGAGAGTCTGACTGAGCCAGGCACCGACTGGATATGATCCCGTAGCTCCTATAACCTGGTTAAGCTCCTCGCAGACAGCCAAGTCTGTGAATACCACCTTTTTTTTTTTGAACCTACTATCAAGAAACACTGGCAGGCTGCCTCTTAGTGTACAGTGCTTTTCAATTCCAGCCACCAAAGAACCCATTTTATCTTCGCTGTCACTCTGTTTCACTTTGTTAGACCCGAGGAGCAGCTCGCGCCGTCTTATCGAGAGGAGTGCGTTTATTTAGAGCCCCCCGGGCTGAAATGGCTTTTGGGTATCTAAATCTCAAAGTTGATTCTTGACACGAGTGCTGGCATCTTTCCTTTTTAGTCCATAATTGAATAAATCCGTAAAGTCTGCAAAAATGTTGCTCGTGCCGCACAGCGCCGATATTTCGATCTGAAATATGCGACGGTGTTTGCAGGTTCTGCTTTACCTGGAGAGCCTGTGAAGATGACCAAACCAGATCCACATGTATCATATTTGCACACACTAATGAGGAATATGTTTATTCCCAGAGTTCCAGGTCCACCCCCCCTTCTCAAATGTACATTTAATGAGAGGCATTTTTATATCAGCCTTGAATTTGTGGATTCAGCAGAGGATTATTCTAATGCCATTCATGCTGTCACATGAATATTGCATATCTGGTGAGCCCGGCTCTCACGAGGAAAGGAGGTGAACTTCTGATGGGATTTTTTCAGACTTTCGCTGGATTAAGACAGACTTTGGCCGGTCAGGAAAGATTATACCTCCCACAGCCTGGATACTAAAGGCCAAATGTTTGCTTTACTTAATCTCTTTTTTTTTTTGGTTGTTTCTTTAGATGCTTGCTGCAAAACAGCTTTCGGAATTTTTGTATTCATTCATATTTTAATCCAGGTTATTAAAAAACAAGTTATGATGAATATAAATATAAAGGATATAAATGTTCTTGGAAACTAGCAGAGACTGACGCACTTAATTTCAGTGCTGAAATGAATGTGTGTGTCTGCTGGGCCGCTATTTCCAATAACTCCTCCTCCTCCCTCACTACACTACAGATTGTGTTACTCAAGGCAGCAAAAAACTGACGTATTTGATATCGTTGGGCAACAGAGCGAGCTGTAAATTCAATATTGACATATTTTCACTTCGAGGAGTGATCGGGCCGAAACTGCGTGCCAACGTTTGGCTTACTATATTGTCGGCAGTCACGGAAGCAACATTAGCATTCATTCGGAGGCATGTTTCTGGCCACCTGGCAAGTCTTAGTCTGATACTCGCTGTCGTTTTAGGTTCCAAAGCTCTTTAGCTGCTTAATGTTTCACTATGTGATGCAGCTAATCGCTAACTTGCTCTGTCTGTTTCTCGGGGCCCTGAGCAGGTTTCCGAGCTGCGCGTTGCACTGAAGTGTGATGCCGCAGAGAGCGTTTGAGAGGAGTGAAACGGAAGCGAAGAGTTTGAAAAGTGCGGAACAGTGAAGCAGTGAGGCAATAAGGAAAATAACGATTCCTCAGTGTTATTCAGCAACTTGTTGCGTGTCCTGTGCCAGGGTTCGGTTGGGTGTTAACACCCATCCAAGGTGGACGGGGGAAATGGAACGGCTGTCGTGTGAATGCATCTCTATGGCATGTCGTGCAGTTCTGTCAATTTTGACCGTTTCTGTGAAGTGTTGGCTCTTTTATCCTGTGCGTTATCTCTGGCCTCGCTCGACCTTCATGGACTGCGAGAACTGAGAGTTTCTCTCGGACCGGCTGGAACGACGGCTCGTCCCCCTTTTTGGAGGTTGAGTAATAATTGTGCTCGGGTTTTGATGTCCTGAAACGAGCAGAATGAGATTCATGTCTGTCAGGAGATGGAGCTTCTGGGGCCCTTCTTGCACCGCTCAGATGAGCTCAAGGACTGATAGCAGATAATTTGATCTGGGTCTGCCCTCGATTATCATATGCGGCCCAAAAACTTCCAGGGGAAATTGCGGCGTTGTCCTTCAGTCATTCGTTAAAATATTAGCAGTACAAAGATTTCTCTTTTTTTTGGGCCTGGAGGGAGATAAAGGATAATGCAAATACGCGTTTTTCCCCATGAAACAAATGGACTAACAAGATCACCTTTGGTCGCTCCTCCAAAGGATTTTCTACCTGTGCTGCGTGACAGAATCTGCAATAGTATGACGCTTTATCGAGAGGGGGCTTCTCCACTGAGTATTGGAAACGTACTGGTGTCATCCTATACTGAGCCACAGAGGGGAACAGATAACCATTTACTGAAATTAGAAGTGTAATGGATCCACCGAGTTACAAACGTCTCCCCTAATTGCCTGAATGAGGAATGGCCTCTTTAAGGATTCCGATGATGTTTTCCCATCTTGGTTTCTCTTTCGTCCTTTTCCTTTATAGAGCCACTCTGGCTTAACTGAATTTTTCTCTCAAACCAAAGAGTGAATGGGGCTGTTTCTGCCTTGATTGGCTCTCACTGTCTTCATTCCTGCCAGGATGGCAACAAAGTATTATTAAAATTATCTATTGATCAGACCATTTAGTTGGTTTTTTTTCAACTTCAGCCTTTCAGAGACTGATTGACATCGTCACACAGATTTGACAAGAAGCCAAATTCTACAGATATTGAATTCACCAACGTGTTATGAATCAAAGCCAGGTATCTTAGTGTTTGTTTTCCTTAAAAATGTTGTTGAAATGATAAGATATTAAAGCTTCATGGGTTATTTTCCTTTGTTCACAAACTTGGAGAAGAGACTGATTATTAAAAATGAAAAAGATTTATTTCTAAGCCGTTTGTGATATTTTCACAAGTCCAAAATTAAACTGTTTTGAAACACCGCAGAAAAAAACTGCAGACATCTGGAAGAGTTTGGAGGGAAAAAACGAGGAACAAAATAGGTGCAAAGAGCAAAAAACAAAAAGCAAGACAACAAAATGATGAGTAGGATTAACAACGTTATTGTAGCTTATGCAATATTTATAGTCATCTGGAGGGAATTAAAAAAACTCCATAAGATTGACTTTTTCTTTATGGTTTTGATATGAGCCGAACTAAATGAAGACTTATTGGGTGAAACTCAGAAATACTTTAACCTTAAACCCATTTCTGTCAACAAGTAGATGAGATGAAGTCGATTCTCACCTGTAAAACTGTATTTTCAGTGTATAATGGTGGTCACTTCGATAACAACGTTAGCACTCGGCTCACTAATGTAGCACTTGCTGGCTTTTCCTCATAGCGAGAAAGTCCCCAGGCGTGAGTCGGACTTGCCGTGGGGAGTTAGCATGTTCATGCATACCAGGGCAGTTTGTGACCCCGAGCTGCCCGTGGGTGTGAAGGTGTGTGTGTGCATGTGTTTGTGTCTGCCCCTGTGATGGACTGGTGATATGTTCAGGGTGTAGCCTGCCTTCACTCACTGTCAGCTGCAATCGGCTCCGGCACGCCGCGACCCGGAGTCGGATAAATCTGTAGAGAGACGGACGGATGCTCCTGCTCGCATGTAGCAGCCTTTGCCATCGACGGCAATGTCTCTAACAGAGGCATCAAAATTTACAGATTACGTGACGTGTAAAAGGCGTGTGCGAGAGATCATCTGGAGGTGTCTTTGTGCCCCTGGTTTCACTCCTGACACGCGGTAACTGATGTTCCCGACACATCTGAGGTGCTCTGACAACAGAAGTGTTTTTCTTCTCACCGCCGCGTCGTCCCACCGTTGTTCCCAGCTGCACACAGCACACACACACACGACAGGGTTTGTTTGTTGCGTTTGTTTATGTTGCTCCGCCGGCTTCATGCGCATTTATGGCTTTAATGCTCACGGGATCCCGAACGAGATCACCATGAAGATAACACGAGTATAAAGCAAAGCAATATACTGTAAGGGTGATGGATGATAGTGAAGGAGGAAAAACGGCTCTGCGCCTTATTGGGGACGACGTTGGTCATTTGAGCCGCGGGCCCCGCTGGAGGGAAAGCACCAAAACATATGATTTATTCGCCTACTTTGCCACCCCCAAAAAAAGGGAGGCACTCTGAGCTGTGCGGTTTGGTGTCTGTAGGAGGTCACGTTTCAGTGACAGCGAAGCCACTTTGGTCCGAGTCGGGAGCTGATTCCAGCCGGTCCTCGCCGGCAGGTCCACGAGAAGCTGCTTGAACGCAAGCTGCTTCTTTTTTCTTCCTCTTTTGTTTTTTTTTTTTTCCCATCATGATCTCAAAGGCAGCCTTTCGTTTTGTGTCGTGTCACTGTTACTTTTGGCCAGACTCAGCAGAGGAAAAAGGTTTATGACTGTCGCATGCACACATTCCTACAGTTTTGTTTCCATAGAAACACAGAGTCTTGGGCAGGCGTGTGTTTTTTGAGTTACATAAGGGCTTGCCAGTAATACGACATACAATCTGATATGGGTATTCTCATTCGACTGGGTTTCTATTTTTAGGAATAATGCATAGGAACTGTAGAAAAAATATCAAACATGGGTGTCATCTTGTCGTGCCGCCGCTGTTTCAGTCTCTTTAACCGTTCTCTGCGACGGCGTCGAATCGGCTGTTTGTGTCTATCTGACAAAATGTTTCCGTTTTACCGAACACGTTCAGATCTACGCCCAAAAAATGGAGCTG
>JAUESE010000027.1:9411398-9422063 GCA_032274725.1 Malacoctenus triangulatus
CACACACACACACACACACACACACACACACACACACACACACACACACACACACACACACACACACACAGAGTCACAACAGATGCCTTGTCTCTGGTGTATTGTATTTGTAAGATAACGGGCTGGTGTGGGCGTCTGCAAAACAGCTCAGTTTGCACCTGAGTCAAAATCCATCTCTGCTTCAGTCGCCAGCAGCGCAGGGAAAAAGGAGCTGAGTAGGACACATCACACTGAGCCCACTCTCTCTGTAGAATACTGGGCCTGTTTGCCTGATGCTCGTTTTATCTGCTCCCTTTCATTTCATGTTTGTTTTAAGATCAGTGCACAACCGTCGCCCTTCTTTGCTTAAAATACTGCGGTGAGAGCAGCGGAGGATCTGTTATAGGAAGGCTCCCTGTGTCATCCAGTTGGAAGTGTAATTCTCAGCAGAAAATGAATTTGAAGTCATTAGTATAGTCATTTAGCCCTAAAGAATTCCTCATGGTTTAATTTAATTTGCTGTGTGGGTGATTATTTTCTACCTCTGGATTATTTTTTTTTGCCTCGCAACAAGAAATCTAAACACATCTCAGCTCAATCCAAGAGAAATTACCGGCTCATTTCCTTGTTAGAGTGATATAGAATAAGCCACAAAGAGGCCTTAAGTAAATAACTGGTTGTGAGGAATGTTTCTGAGAGCTGCTCACAGCAGCCCTCAGAAATGATGACAGGATTCATAAATCCTGCCACCTTTTGTCCGTCCATGTGGTGGATGCACGCTTGAGGAAAATGACTCTGCATACTCGAAGGGCACCAAATAATTGTGGTGCTTCAGGCACAGCCAGTAGGACTGAAATAAAACAAGTGCTCTCTCACAATCCATGCCTGCTAAAAATAAGCCTGTTCAGACGAGGGTGGCGGATTCTCGGCTGCATCCTCTGCTCTGTGGCTGTGGAGGCAACTGTTTGATAAGTGTGGAGCTATGAAAAAGAGATTGCACGTAACAGCGCGCCTCTGTTCCTCGGCAAGCGTGACATACAGTACATGAAGGCTTTTGATCTAGCGCACGGCAACGTACCCCAACCAGTCATTTGTACGCATCCCACGTAAATAAAAATCTTTATTTTCGCAGGGGCAATTTGTGAGCAATGCTTGTATTGCTCGAGCAAACTGTGTGATGTAATCAATTCAAATGCACACAAGCAGTTGATGCGTACTGTACTGGTATTTAAGGTAAGCGCTGGAGCACTTCTATCTGTAAATTAGCAATTAATGACGCATTTTAAATTCTTCATAATGAGGGTTTCCCCGTGAAACACTTGTTACCTAGCAACTGCAGCCAGGAATGCGTTGCATCTGCATGTTGCCAAGACTTAACATGTTTTAATTCAAATGTACATTCGTTCTGCATACTCTGTGTTTTTCTGTAATTGGCAGCTTTTGATAGACAGCTTCTCTCTGTATTTTGGCGCAGCAGGGTGGGGGGGTGGGGTGGGGTGGGGGGGCGGTGGAAACGCACAGAAGACTGAAGGGTGGTTTCACATGGCTGAGCAGAGACTCTGCCCTGCTGTTGGTCATTCACTTCATCATTGTCTTCTCACTGCCATCGCAAGACTCTGCGGTGGCAGCAGGATGAATATTTCAGGAGTCTACACGAGGCTCCATTTGTTACTTTGGTTGTAAACAGTGTTGGACTCTCCCCCCAGGTAGTCAGGTGTTTACATGCTGCCAAAAAAAAAAAAAAAACTCTGCTCACTGTACACAAACACTTGGCTGGCAGCTAATGAACGATAACAACAGAATTTGGGGTAGGTGACTCATTCTTTCACCTACTTCACTTCGAATCAAGTGCTAAAGATTCATCATTATAACGTGTTTACAAGTCTAAAACATGTAATGCCGCTCCCAGTGGAACATCCAAATAAGAAGAAGAATCCCATTCATGTCAAGGAAAATATTTTCTATGCAGACTGCTGACTATTAATAATCCACCGTGCATGTTTGATGATTAAAATGCCAGTTAGTTATCACACTAAGATGTTGGAAAGCCGTGCGTTTACAGGATGTGTGGATTTGCTCGACGTAGCACTGCATGTAATTCATAATGCACTTCCCTCCCATGCATTTTTGATGCTATAGAAAAATAGAGCAGGCTTACAGCCCCCACTCTCCTTCACCGCAGGAGCCGAGCCTCCCATTGGCGTTCAGCCTCGGGGAGCTGATTGGACTAAATGTTGCAGAATGAACCACTGTTTCCTTTTCCTCTCCGTCTTCCTTAAGTGCCAGGGTCATGTAAGAAAAAAACAACAAAAAAAAATAAAGAACAACAAGAAACAAAAAAGCAGAAAGAGAAAGGTTGATTTTGTTCCCCTGTTGTTATTTTTGAAGGACTTGCAGGATCAATAGCGGACAGGAACAAGGATAATAAAGACGGAGACAAGCTGGGAAAGGTAAGGTCACTTTTGACACGTGTCCAGGGGCTGATCTGCTGGCGGGAAATAAGATGAAATCCTATTTCATAAGGTGGAGGAAAACTTTATTATCACACATGCTCGAACATGACAACAGTTAAACACACAAACAAGAGTTAAAAACCAACAATGACAAACAGTCACACAGGAAACTGACCATGAAGAATCCTTCAACATAAATACAAAAAAAAATGGTTGTACAATATGACGGCTGCTGGCGCAAAGTACCTGCTTTTACTATTTTTTTGTCGTTTGATCTTACTTTCCAGGAATTTCAATGGGAAAGGATGATGAACTTCAGGAGGCCGGAGCCACATGTTGTCACATAACTGACCTTGAAACAAACATACACCCAAACATACATACAGCACTCACTTTCTCTCATGGTAAGTCAGCATTTTTTCTTCATGCTTAATTTCCTCTTTTTTTTCACAATATGGGCCAATATTGTTGAAATGTTCATTGGAAGAAACAAATACAGGAATGAATCAACCCAACACATTTTTTTCAGTGAGCAATTTCGAAAAAACATACTGGATATCTATTTATTGACTGGTTACATTTCTGTTACATTCTAGTGTACATTCTAGAGTTTAAATTGTCATAATCCAGTTTTAAACCCCACCAGAAACCTTCCAAACATGTTTTCCCCTAAAACGTTACAGAGTAAAGCATCGTAGCATTTTCAGCCCCCCCTCGTGAGGCATCGCCCCCCACTGGTGCTCAACGATTTGCATTTGAGAGAACAGAGATGTTTCAGTGTAATTCAGAATTTCAGTGGGCTAATGAGTTGCTGAGTCAGAGGGAGAAAAAGAAGACTTTATTTGTTTACATCTCAGAAACAAATTGATTGACTGCCCTGCCCATTAAAACGGCTCTCAAGGAGAAGTGCAGCCGTCTGACAACACAACTGATTTGCAGAAACGTACATTTGACCCCCTCTCTCCTCTCCCCGCACTTCATTATTAGAGATTTATACTGAAAGTAATAACAGGGAGAAACAGCCTTAATTGGGGTAAAATGGGGAGCACACTTCCTGCAGGCGATGAAGTCGGATGTGGGTGAGTGTGATAGCTTTCACAGCGTTGCGTTTGAAAGCTACATTCAATTATGGGCTACTTGTCAGACGGAATAAATCATTCAGCAACTGTAATGCATAATGCAGTCAAACAAAACTTTACTGCGAAAAATATTCCCGTGCTGCAGAGATAATGACCACGGCGGTTTGGAGGGGGTTGTCTTACCATCAAATGTCAAAGCTCATCACCACTCGGATGAAGGAAATAGTAAACAGAAAGCTGGCCAAGACCAAATAAGACTCAAACAATGAGCTATTAGATGGAGTTAGCGTTGATACTTGCCACTTCCATGACTTAAACTGCCATTTATAGACAGTAGAGAGCGGTTTAAAAGCGAGTCGTGGATGCTACAAGGCCCCATCGTGTTTATCATTGAAATGACGAAAAGAAAGGCTGCTTGTGAACATGTGAGCTGAAGGGGGGAAACTGGAGACATTGGCAGATGATGCATTCGTTGAAAATGCACTCGATTCACAGGTAAACATTAGAAGATGGATCTCCCACAAAAGAAAAAATTCTATTAAAGTGTACTTGTGGTTGTGTAATGGATTATGCCCTCAGTACTTGCAGAGGAAATACTGCAAAATGCCCTGCCAACTCTTATTTAAACTGACAGGTAGGTCTGAGGGCAACTGTCCCCTCAAGGACAAACATCCGGCATCTGAACCTGGAAAGCTAAGCTGCTGTAAAATGAGAATGTCACACACAGCAACAGCTTGTTTACAAAGGTAAACCAAAGATCATCACATTGAGGGGGAGTGCAAACTGAAGGGTTTCAATCTCACAATGAGCTGCTGTGTGTCCTGATTTTACAGGTTCTGTTCGTGACTTTCCACTTCAGCACTGAAGCATTTTAAATCTTTCTTTAAATGCACTTTTCTGAGATTTTGTGAAAAAAAAGGGGGGGGCGGCGAGTCAAATCTAGAAACTAAAACTTTGCTTCAAACTCAAAGTCAGGAGTTGCTCAAAGTCTGGAGCTTTCAAAGCTGTTGCTGGCGTTGCTGTGTCATCAGATGAGGGAATTATTCATTCTGGCTCAGCTCAAAATATGCTTACCATCTGTTCAATTTTATTCCGGTGCCCGACGAGTGGCTCATGTTTAATGTATCTGTGCTAATGGCATCATCTGTGTACAGTACAATGGCCAGTACCACATCAGGAAATCAGCTAGGGCAATGAAGAAGGGGACACCTAGGCTGAATGAATGCCTTCAAAAAACCTTTTATCTAAATCATTTGCTCCATTGCCTCTGACACTGACAATGCCCATGAATAATTGTCCTTCAAAAATAAATTAAAGCCTATTACTATTTCACTGCCACGCTGTCCGAGAGGCGCGTTATCAAACTTACAAATGACATATTAGCAACATATCAGTGATTTGACCACACTGCAGCCATATTTATGGTCTATGTAAATCCTTCGCTAGGTCAAGTGTGACTCACTCTAATAAGATTATCCCCCTGAGTAATATATGCAGGACATATGGAAGTGGAATACGTAATGGGCCTTTCAGGCACATTTGCTCATACATGTATGTGTACTATATAAAACATGCACCCACACGCAGACTGTACTTTAAGTTCGTCTTCACAGACACATTTTGCCATCACAAATGAGGCGCCGAGCCGAGCCTCCAGAACGAGGTGTCGGAAGATGCTGCAAATGTTGGTGACCCTCCTCCTGATGGGCAACGGACACTTCCAGCTCAAGGTGAAAATACGGAAATGAACTGTTTCAGGCCCGACCCATCAAGCAGTCTATTTCAGTTTTCTTCAGAAGCAGCTTCATATATGCGACAATGTTTTCCACGTTTTAACTTTATAATTCTATATTTTGTAGATTTTTTTGGTGGGGAAGCACAGGAGATTTCCTCTCTCTGATTCATACGTTTCTGCCTCTGCTGAACTGTTTTTTATCATTGCCACATAATCCTTACCTTTGGCCCAGTGTCAGCTGGGATTAGCTCCAGCCTATGTGAGACTCTCTGAATGGAAGGGCGAAGAGATGGATCGACAAGTGGATGGATGGATGGATGGATGGATGGATGGATGGATGGATGGATGGATGGATGAATGCACGGATGCGCGGATGCACGGATGGTGCGTGCGTGCGTGCGTGCGTGCGTGCGTGCGTGCGTGTTTGTGAATGATTGTGTGCAAACAAGACTGAACATGTGCAGTCTGTTGAGGCTGCTGAAGCAAACAAATGCACTTCATGAAAAAGTCCATTAGGGGCAGCGACAAAATATTTTCTTCATAGATAATGAACACTATTTGGCAAAAGAAACAAAATTAATATACATTCTGAATACATCTAAAGAGCTGAGATCTGACAGCTTTTTTTTATAAATACCAGGAAACGCAAATAGTATATTTCACATAAAAATTGACTGTACCCCCATTAAAGTATAATTTGTCAGAATTAACCTTTAGATAAAACAACCGGGTTTTCAGCAATAAAAACTGGCAGACTATAAATTCTCACAATACAGAACTGCTGACCTAAACCATGAACCGTTTTTCACTCTTTACACTAAGCCTATTCCACTAAATGGTGAACTCAGGGCGTCCCATGTAGATTGAGAGCCTCCTAGTTGAGTGATTCCATGTGGTTTCTTTTCTTCACTTGCTATTATTCTGTTGTAAATGCTTCAGCTTGGATTGTACCTTCTTACAAACACACTGGTCTTATTTTAGTCCTGTTTTCTGCACCGACTTTCTCTCAAAAAAACAAAAACAAAGAAAAAAATAACCCAACTGTAAATGCTGAGTACAAATCCTCTGATGCATCAGTGTCAGAGGAGCCACAGTACTTTGTGTTTTAGCAAATATTTGGCTCTGGACACACAAAATCTCTCTGGCCAAACCTTCCGCAGGAAGGATTTCAAACGCACTCTGTGATGTGCCAAGCCAATCTTTCAATTTATCGTCTAATGATAGCTCCTCTCATCAAAACATATTTGAATGTGTGTATCTCCATTTGTGATCTGCCGCCGAGAAATACTGGCTGTGGACAGGCAGCCTGTAGGGGCCACATCAAATGGCCCCGGCTTTGAGGAAGATGAAGGAGAAGCATCGTCTTAATCTTTTGCTCCCAGAAAGGGCCTCCACTACTACCTTTAATCACCTCGCTGCAAATTCTCACTGCTGGCTCATGCTTCCTCATTTCATTTTATCCTCGCCCAAAGAGCACCGCATGGGCTTGAAAGTAACCACAGTGGACAGCTGAGGTGGCTCATTAACACCAGACATGTACAGGTCTCGGGAATGTGCAGCCTAATGGCTTAATTAGGACATTGTGCAGGATTGCTTTTGAAACCCTTATGCTGCATATCTTTTCCCCTTACTTGACCTGGAAATGTTTAGACTCAGATATAAGCTCATATTAAAGACATTCTGCAGTATAGGCCAGTTCAACTAAATCAAGATGTTGCATCACAAGCACAGAAAAAAGGCACAAATGATGGTTTTTCTTTTCATTACGATGCAAACTGATGCCTCGTATTTTACTCCACATTTTTCAGAAAGGCGAGCTCGACTACCGAGATCCTATCTCGGTGGGATAATACCAGTGTCAGATTTCCTCCCTTTAGTCACTGAAGCTACACAGCGATGAAGAACACAATACTATCCAGAGGCTGGAATTTAAATAAAGATAGAAAAAAAAGGATGTTAAAGCACCCTCATCTGTGAACCTCTTTTATTTCACAGGGCACTTAACAAGTCTGCCTATATACACAGGGAAAAGTAATACGCCATGAGGAACCTATGCAGGGATAACAACGGCTCTTTCTCTGGTACAACAAAGCTGAATTTTTTTTCGACATTTTCGCTGGGTGTCTGGCTTTGGTGGCGGTGGGCATTATGCAGCATGGAGGCACAAGAGAACTGCAAGAGACTGTCAGTCTGCTGTGAAGTCAGCCAGATGGGAGACAACATCTTCTTCACCGCAGGGAGAAGCAGTGGACAGAAACAGGTGAAGAGAGAGAGAAAGAGAGGGAGAGAAAAGAAAAGGAAAAACAGAGAAAAAAAAGGAGCCGAGCAGAATTAGAGGAGCCCTGTATGGGTGTCAAATGGATGTTGGGAAGCAGTTGAGCAATTCTTCGGCTCGGGTAGCCAAAAAAACAATCAGATTCTCAACAAGAAAACATGCATTTGAATAGAGAGAAAGTAAGACAAAACACTGAAAAAAAGCCCTTTTGCGCATGGATGGATGTGTCATATCTGTGCTGGGATACAAATACATCAGGCAGGACAAAGGTAAGATGATGGAGGTGAGAGGGAGGGAGAAGTAAAAATATAAAGAACATCAGGGAACCCGTACTTTAATATAGGACCAGGACCAAAGCTTTGAGGTCCACATACAGACCCACACAAAGGCAGTTTTCCCATGTGGTGATTTACAGAGAACTCGGTTGCAATTTCACAAGGCAGCAAGAGTCATGATCTCCTGTCCGGGAGAATATATACTGTCTGTCAGCCACATGATGAGCGGCCCTTATATGGGCCATAAATTTCACAGCCAGACTCAGGCAACAACAATACATGTAATGCCAGGATTCATCACCTGCAAACAGATAACCTTTCTGGATTGCCGCTGCCCCTCAGTTCATCGCTTTCTGAAGCCCCCCCCCCCATTTCTCAGGCGGGGCTGCGGTGATGCTATTGTATTTAGGTAGAAGTTAAACTGTGTTTGCACCTCTGTGGCAGAACGTAGCGGACTGCGGCTGGAGCACAGTCGCATCGAGGGGGCCGAGGATGTCTCCACCTGGAGAGGGGTGGTTTCAACAATGGGCTCCTTCAGTACAACGATCCCCCACTCATTAAAAACCGTCCATCACACACGAGGAGCAGTGTTTCTCAGAACCGCTCCGGTCAAACCAATTCTTCAGCGGACTCAAATTTAATCACAACAGTGTGCATTCGTCAGTATTTCCCCCCTTTGTATGAGCAGGATTCTTCACATTCCTGCATCAAGTTGATTCCTCAGTCAGAGAGCAGCATGCATGATGGAAGGCTGTGCTGTAAACCGCATTACATCCACTGAATTCACACCATTTTTTTTTTTTTTTTGGGCTGTGCACCAAAAGAACGGCAGTCGGGAAAAAGCACACATAAATCTTTTAACAAAGCTTACATGGAAATAGCAAAGCAGATTATTAAAGGCGCCCATGAGATGGGGAAGTACTGTACAGTACATTCAAGAGGCGTTGCTAGGAAACGCTACTGCTGGGTGAGTCAATGAGCAATCCACAGGCTCTGAGAGGAGCCACAATAGAAACAGACAGCCTAGCAGCCACACAATAATCTCAGTCCACATGGTCATTGCAATTATGCTAATTAATATCATCCTCACAGCCATTCCAACCAAAAGTGAGGTATTTTTTTGGGGCACAGTCCACCTTTAGGAGAAGGAAAATTCTATACTGAAAGTCAGACAGATGTGATGAGAGCACAGGTGAGTTGTCCACCTGTGAACATATAGACCGGGAGAGTGAAGGAGGAGAGTGAGCGAGTGAAAGAGAGAGGCAGAATGTCACAGTTCCACGGAGTATCCAAAGATGTTATGACAATGTGCATGCAACAAAGGTCAAGGAGCTGTCATGTTTAGTAAAATGCTGACTTCCAATCGCACTGCTGTCTGTTACACACTTATGTAACTCGCCTCGCCTCCCTGCGAAGGTAACCAGCATGTTTGTATTAAACATGATGCTTTCATAATTGCCATGTATGCTCAAACAGAGAATGTCATGTCACACGGATGTGCACACACATAATAATGCAAAAGCAAAAAAAAAAAAAAGAAAAGAAAGACAACACGCGCACGAGCGCTGAGGAGAGCGGATAATGAGTCACCTATAATGACACGCTGCTCCCCTGTCAGACGAGCTCTGTCAGGTGGTGAAGATTTTCCATTTTGATACTGAGAGCAGGGCCACCTTCGCTCGGCAGGGGCTGTGAAAAGAGTGCGTCTGTGTTTCCAGCACAGGACCTCCTGCTGTTCATACTTTAGAGACTTGGAACCGATCTGGAAATTACAACGGCAGAATTCAGATCGCGCAGCTCCAAGAACACGTGAATCATTTAACGAGAGTGGTGAAATTTCACCACCTTATCCATAGGCTGGACTCCAGCACCCGCTGCAGTCACACTGCTGCGACTTCCAGTTCTTGTCATTTCAGATTCGTTTTTATGGGACTTTTGGTCAAAACTCAATTTTCTCATAAAGTTACTGCTTAGATAATCAACAATAATGCCTGTGTGTATGTGTGCTTGATGTTTTGCTCTATGCTTTTCATATATTATACAACGAGGCTGATTTGACACTTTCATTTACCTTAACAGACGTATCCGAGTGAATAGGATTACGAAGCCTCTCGCCTTTCAAAGCCGGTTCTTATTGCACAAGTGTTGGCAGTCAGTGCAGTCTTTGTATTTTCACTTGATAAAAGGGGGGTGGGTGGGGGGTTGGAAGGAGGAGGGGGGTGTTGCATAAATGACGAGAAAAGCGGACACAAGGTGTTCTTTATGTTCATTGAGAACACATGAAGAGAAAGTGGCTGCAGGATGTCAGCCTGTTACTTCCATGCATCTTCATTTAGGGCCACAGTGGGCTTAAGCAGCGTTAACCGCAGGTGCAGAAAATAACAGAGCAGCCTTCTCACCCATTCAGGACAAAGCATTATGAATTGACTTGTAGCATTAACTGTCACACAGAAAAAGGAGTTTTTTGTTTGTTTAGTTGTTTTCACCCAGATCATTAAGGTGTGTCCTGCAGTGACTGATGATGAGAGTGAGAGTCAGTCAATGTAAGTCAGTCCCTCTGATCATTAACAACATTTTTAGTCTTACACAACAAATCCAAAGCGTGGAACGTGTTTGAAATGAAAAAAGAAAATGGGAAGAAAGCCATCTTTAACTCTGTGTTATTATGAATGCTGACATCAGACGTGTGGATTTGAATGTCGACTGTATTAACTGTAGTCTGAGGACTGTACTCCGATTAAAAGGCCAATGGCACCATCTACAGCACACTCTCAGTAACCCCAACCTCGTTTCAGAGAGAGAGAGAGAGAGAGAGAGAGAGAGAGAGAGAGAGAGAGAGAGAGAGAGAGAGAGAGCGAGAGAGAGAGAG
>JAUESE010000027.1:9434703-9447308 GCA_032274725.1 Malacoctenus triangulatus
TTGACCTTGTTGCTGGACCTACTGCTGTTTGCTCTGTGGCCAGCACACCACACACACACACACACACACACACACACGCACACACACACACACATACGATTTTGCATGCATGTCAGAAGGGAAATACAGCAAGTGATGTTGTGAGAGAACACTGTTGTTATTTTGCAATATTGTCAGAGCTTCCTGGCAGCAGTTGTCTAGCATAGCATAACAAAGTCATTATCATCGCATGAACAAACTTAGTTAATTTTTCAGAGAAGGCCTTTTTTTTTTTAACTTCTTAAATGCATTTTTAGTTGTTCCTATCATGCTGAAAACTGTCCTAACAAAAAGAGCAAATCAAAGAAAAAAAGCAAACGTGGTCATTAGTATTGCAAACAGGAGAGTCCTCAAGAATCAATGCAACAGTCCAAGAAGGTTTGTGGTGGAACGCCATGTAAACAACCCATTACTGCAACTTGGACTGATTAACATATGATTGTAATTCATCATATCACGTGCAGCTGGTGACATCTTGCAGTAGCATTTATTCCGTGTTGATACATGCCTTTGGTTCCTTTTTGACAACTCAAAACAAACAGATTGCAAGCTGTCGCTACATTTGCTCAAGATGAATGGAGGGGATGAATGGGGAAATCAGGTGTGTCAGGTGATTAGCACAACCGTAGCCCGAGATCCTCGCGGAATCACGGCAACTTAGCGTGTTTGGATAAACACCGGCGGCGGGAACAGACTGTGGCGGTTCGCAGGAGCCGCGCGAACAATCGAATCGACGTTGTCGCGCGGCGTACAGCTGTTACACTGTGTGGTCTCCTGTGCATAACCCAGCATCGCGCTGATGGGATGAACATTACACAGCGGTGTTAAATTTATTGTGTGTGACCAAATATAAATAAGATTGCCGTGCGGTCACTGAGATTAAACTGGGCCTATTGTTTGCTTTAGATTCATTGGCGTCTCTTTGTATTACACCTGATGGAGATGCGAGTCTTGCGCATCTTATTTTTAGTTGCTGATTTATTTTTTATTAGTATTAGCTGTAAACCTTGTCTTTAACTGAGCGGTGGACTGCTCCTCAGTCAGTACTGCGGCAACAAAATGGAGGCTCTGAGTTGTACTTTTGCTTGCCATATTTAATAAAACAGACGCCTTCTTGTACCTCGAATATACACCAATCAGCTTGAACTTTATGACCTCTTGCCTGAAACTCTGAAACTCACTACTTCACCTGTCAGTCATCATAATGTTATTGCTTATCTTTTGTATCTTTACATTGCAGTGTCACAAAACAAGACAGTATTTTGAGTGAGGTAAAAATTCACAAATTACTGAAATAAGTAACAACGCTGATTCGAAACTACCAAATTGTGTTTAAGTTTCACAGCTCCAGCCTTGTGAATGTGGGGGGCCTGAATGGTATCAGTGGGGACATCAGCTCTGTTGTGCAGCTGTCTTTTTGCCAGTAATGGGACGCAGTCACCGAGGAACCCCCTGGAGTTCGGGTGCCGAGGGAGAACTGACAGCGGCGAGAAAGGAGAGGGAAGAGATTCAAACGAGTGAGCAATAGTGAAAGCAATCGTCGGGCATTCGTGTGGTCTCCTCTGCCACTGAAGTTGTAAAATGGAAACATGTTTCCCCCCTGACAGCTACAGTAGATCTAACCCTCCGAGCTGAGCTGCTTATGATGTTGTGCGGGCGTGGAGGTGGACCGCAGGGGTGTCCCAGAGGCTTGTTGTTTCTTGTCCGAGATTAGATTGAACCAAGCGGCTGTGGTTTCGCACTCATGCCTGAGAGAAGCCGCGACTCCCTGTTACTGACCACAACCTCTGAGCTCTGTAGCGCGGCGCCCGGATTCATTTCTGAATGTAGACTGCAGTTTATGTGATTTTCAAATAGGCTCAACCTTCACTGGGGGGGTTTCCATGTGGCTGAATACCTGTTTATGCAGCACAGCGTGGACTGATCCAGTCCTGACCACTGGGAATATAAAAAAAGGCCTTTATTTACATGTTTGTCACTCGTCCGTGTTTCTGTTTGCTTCACACTCTCTTGTTTCGTATTTTTCATAACAGTCGGCTTTTTAATCTTCCAAAACGAAAGTGAAAAGACGTGTCAGAAGGGAGACGTTGGGAATTTATTTTAGCATCTTGTCATTTCTGTGTTCCGGAAAGTAAATAAAATTGGTGTTGAAACGTCTCCAAGCAACTGCATGTTTCCTCCACGTTGCTCTGGACGTCGGCTCCGGCCACATCCGTGTGGCAGGAACACAGTGGTTTGACGAAGTAATTGATTTCCCTTCATCAGCCAGCGAGGAGGCGTTTCAGCAGCTGTTAGGGGTGTTAGAGAGAGGCGGCCGCTTGAAGTGTCAAAAAAACTCCCACTTTTTTGTTATTTTCATTTTTCTAAATGATCAAATTTTTCCCCACATCATAACGTGTCCAATCCGAATCATCTTTTGGTGGGAGATCTGGGCAATTATAATTCAGGATCGCCTTCAGACTATATCCAAGCAAATTGCACAGTAATTGCCTGGTAATAAGGATTTTTTGGGGGGGGAAATCTCCTCCCTGGCTGTAATAATCAATTTGATGCATGCTTGTCTGCCATGTGAAGGAAGAGGTTAGCTGTCCCCGGTAGTTTTAGACAGCAGCCTTAAAGAGGAATCCACTGAAGGCATCTGTCAGTGAGGTAAAGAGCACTGACAGCCATACATCATCCGTGCCTGGTGCAGGCCCCTGTATTTAAAAGAGTACTGCAGTCAAAAGCCCATAAAAGTGAGTGACTCCTCGGGAGCATCTGCCACTGCATGCAGGGAGGAGATTCAATGTGGAAAAAAGGAGAGATAATGTGCTCACTCACTAATGGGCACCCGACTAGACACAGGCTCATTTTTCACATCATGTCATCTGTAAGGTTTGAATAAAAGTAATGGCCACAATGAGCCCGGATCTCTCCCAGTCATTATGGCTTATGCTTCCTCACTTTTATTTGTGTTGACTTGTACAGTCGGAGGAGATGACAGTCTCTGGGCCTGTGGATCAGTCAGAGTGATGATCTGCACTGCTCTCCGCCGCCGCTGACAGGTCCCTTCTTTCTGGCAGGCATGTGAGGCCAGAATGCCGCACTACGTCATATCAAATGCTGTAATCTGACAGAATAAAAGGATTTGCACACTGGGGACATCACAAACTCTGTCTTTTGTAATTTTCTGACAGAGACAGAAGGGGGAAACGAAGGGGTTTCTACACTTGCATGTAGTAAGAATTAGTGTCAGTCAAAGTTAAGTGGCTATTTTAAGATAAATAGGAGAGGATTTCCGTGGCATGTTTTAGGGGCACTGGGCTTTAAAAGACTATGCTAATGCGAGCAGATACTGATTGGTTGTTGGATGTTTTCATTTCCTGAACATTCAGAGTCGCAGGACACAGCATGTCTAAATATCCATTCTGAAAAGGTTAGTGCGTAATTAACGCTCAAATTCACTGCCACTGTCAGCCATGTTCAGTTCAGAATAACAATAGATGCCCAGATGTTAAGCTTTTTTATCTTTGCACGACACCACATAAACTAATCCAACATGCTTTCATTTGGAAAAAAAAAAGGTATATTTACCTATATCAATAAAAATAAGGATGAAAAAACAATATGATGATTTTATTAGCACCTCCAGGTTTTCGGAATAATCATTTAATGGAGTTGCTTCAGGAGAAAACGTGCATTAAATCCCTTATTTAACTTCTTCCGTCACGGTTCATCAAATACTTTCAAAATAAAGGACTGTTTTGTGTCGTCCCCGATAAAAACCGAGAAGACGGATGAGAAAACAAGTGATTTCCTTATTAGGTTCAGGAGTCAAAGGCCTTCTTCCTGAGATGTGGGCTTCAAGAGCCCAGAAGATTAAGACATATATTGGATTCATGATGGAGGCCACACAGTTCATTTTCAAAATAAAACAGAATATTATTCACAGTCCTTTTAAAATTCAGATTGCCAGCTGACCTGTGACTTGGAAGTAGTGCATTACATTTTCAATGAGCTGCTGCGATGTCACTGGCAAGGAGAAATCCTATTTCCTGCCCCTTTGCTAAGGGAATTATGGGATTACATCAATGAGAGTTTAAGGGACTATGAGTGGGAATAAAGATACTGTAAAAATTGATTTTTGACTTTCCGGATTTTGCTTTGTGTTCCTCTCACAGATGTGAGAGGATTTTTTTTTGGTGACTGCCATGTGTTAAGTTTCACAGTAAATGGAAGTGAAACATGTTTCATTGTGAGCCGCCACACTGTAGTGGGAGAAAAACGAAAACAATCTTGCTTTCGTAAGGCAGTGAAAATCTCCCACCGGTGATATTATAAGAGACATGCACACAGTTCCGCCTGATTTTCATATATATTAAAATCACTGCCTACTGTGGCATATGAAATTGTACAAACCACTAAGGCCTAAGCTTACCGTTGGAACGTCTGCTTCTCTTTGATTCAGATTTTCCTCTCCATTCCCTGACCCTAAAAAAAGGTGACCAATAATCTCATTCACACACTGTTTCCATCGCAGACCCCCACGTACCCTACATAAGACCATGGAAGTAATATTGACATTGTTCCGCTGCATAAAAAGTTGCATGTCATACACAAATATTATGAAAAGTTAACGCTTTCCTTCAAGGATATGTGCACTTCAAGCTGCCAGCATAATAGAAATCTCCATTTAAACCCTCCTCCTGGACAATGGAAATCTATGTTTATATATATATATACAGCCCTCGCAGAGGACTATCAATATCATACCTGTCCGAATTCTAATTTTAATGTTACAGTGCTGCGAGTGCCGAGATATTGAGAAAGGATGCTGAGCATAATCAATAAATAGACACGGCGCAGGGCTGCACCACACATGGCAATAAAACCACAACTTAAGCATGGTGGTGAGCTCATTCCCATAGTACCCTCATTCAACCCCCCACCCCCCTCCCCCCTCCATCCACCCACATCTCTTTGCACCAATGCCTGGCTCATCACTCCACACAAAATATCCCACCCTTAATTGGTCTGTGCTCCTCCAACATGTTTGTAATGAAAAAAGCAGCACATAATTCTTAGTTTGTTGGCTGGCAGAGCCCAATTTACAAAAGTGGAGGTTGGTGATAAGCAGAGACAGTACGGCTGTGGAGTGCTCAGAACAATGAATCACCCCGCTGCCAGGGTTGAGCAGAATATAATTGAGTCCAACATCTCTGAGCACTTTCACCATAATTAATGATAATCTGTAACAGAGGAATCTGAGATTCCAGTTCACAGAACTGTTTAATTAGGCCCAGTAATGAAAGCACAGGCACTACAAGAATATGGCCGGCCTCATGATTAATGATTTGTGCTACTGAACACAAAAGTGCTGCACCGTTAACTCCAACGGATGCTGCTGTGTCTCCCTGGCATTTACAGAACACCAAAATACATATGAAGCTGTTTGGACTCCTATAGAAGACATATATTTTAACAAATACAATATTCTTTCCTTGTGTGCTTAAGGTGCTGATTGTATGAGAAGAATATTATATTTGAGACATTTTGATTTCTGGTTGAATCCATGCTGAATTAAAAAAAAAATAAAAAAAGGAATCTTTTTTTTTTTTACATTATACTGAGGACATGTCAACATTGTGTTGAAATAATGAGCTCATATGGTTTAGTCCAATATGTGCATCCAGCTGTGCCCATTTGGTTGAGATTTTATTTTATTTCTATTCATTTCTAAAATCTGAAGCACATTTATTTTTGTTAGATGAAGTTTTATTCATTCTTTTTTATGTGAATTAAGATTTTACTCAATGTTTCTGCCAGTAAAGTCATTATGTCAGAATGTATTTTGTTTCATTAGTATTATACACCGCAAAAATTTAAATGTTATAAAGGCCATTCTCCTTGAATCAATTCAAAATGTCTAATCCCCTTTAAAATAAGGCAAAATGTCTTTGCTTATTTCAATTGATTTAAAAAAAAAAAATTCTTGTTCAAGCTTGTTTTGTTTAAAAGGCCACTCAGATAACTTAATCTGTAAAAAAACAACAACATTCAAATATGTTCAATGGTGACATACAAATTCAGATATGGAGACTTTGTTTTCTGGGCTCCACTGCCACCGAAATCACTACTTACTTACACCGTGCACAAAGATTGGCATGTGACAAGGAAAAAATATGCGCTACCATTCACTCAAGTCATAAAAAAGCACATAAAAACCGAAGCCTTTTTACCTAAAAGTATGGATTACATTATTGAATGAAATGCTCCAGCACCTGTTTGTGCCTTGCAGGCATCTCTGGTTATTTCCTGGTGGTGCAGCCAGAGTTCTGCGACTTCATAACACAGAGGCAAGCAGGGCTTTTGCAGTTGTTGTGTGCAAGAGTGAGTCCACCTTTGTAAATGAATCTCATGCAATGCACAGTAATACAGTCACACCATTACAGAAACAAAATAAGATTTTTGTTTGGCATGAATTGGATTGGGGAGAGAGAGAGAGGGAGAGAGAGAGAGAAAAAAAAGCTATTAGTCACTGCCCGTCAGTTTGTTTGCTGCCCTGAGTTTGATGTTTGTGTGTGCGAGACTCCTGAAGGTGAATTTCACACATGTGCAACATTTAAGCTTCCTTTGGTGAAAACCTGGTTTGGCAAGTCAGCAATCACGGCGAGAGACTGAATTGAAAGATCCGACTGTTATAAAATAATAGGAACAATATGGTGTGCAGGAAGCCACTATTAATTTCACCCATCACACCTTCAGTAAAATGTTGAAGTCACCATCAAGCAGACACATGCCGCGGGAAACGACAGTGTTCAGTGAGCAATAAGAGCAGAAAACCAGACGCGGAAGCTCATCCTCCATAAATCTGTGACAAAAAGTCCCAAAAATGAGACAAAAGAACATAAAAGAAGAGAGAGAGAGGGAGAGAAAAAAAAGACGTATTCCCGGGAAAGAAACGACTGTAACCGCCCACCTCCTTGCCCTTCCCATTCCCCGTGTCTAAATCTTGTTTAGTTCTTTAATTCTACAGTTTCTGACCTGGATCTGGCCATCGCTGCACATGAAAGAAATTACAAAAGCCTCTCAGTCACAGCAGCCCGGCTTCCTCCTGCACCGCAGCATTTGTCATTGCCAAAACAGCAGAGTTTAATTAAGTGTTGTGAGCAGCCTAGTGAGAAACACACTTTAAATTAAACCTCTGAACATGCTGCTATTGGTTCTTTACCTTCTCAACAATCAGCAGGGTATACGGCATAAATTTCTATCTCTCAAGGGGGAAGGCAGCTGCTGCACCTCTAGCGATTTCATAAACGGCTTTCCCTCCCCAAGAGCAATCTCTATTACAGCACATTTCATTAGAGCTCAGTTTGGAACAGCAAGCAGATGAACGTGATAATTAATGTCCCTTCCCAACTAAACATTTTATTTACTCTTGATGAATTCGTGGTTCTTATCATGGTTCAGGCTTGTGTTGGAAGCTGGTGCGTCTATGCAGGTTAACGGAATTACAGGGGAGATTATGTCGAAGAAAAGGAACCAGTCCAGCCGTCTCTTTATTAATGGCTTGGTTCAAGATTGGACACGTCCTGCGGTGTGTTTCATGTCTTTGTAGATGTTTGTAACAATTCAACCAAACAGTCTGCAGAAAGAGGCTCATCAGAGGCCTGACTGGTATCGGTAACACAACCCACTGTTGTTCTCCAGGAGCAGCAGTGCAGGAGGTTTTAATTAAACGGCAGGTGGAACTTATGTAATATACAAATAACAGGGTTGGTATTGATCTTGTGTCATCGTGGAGTGTCTCTGTGGTATATGCAGGTGACAAGTGCTTTGTACTGTGCCACTAATGGCATGTATTTACCACAGACTAACCATGAGGGTATTTAAAGAAAGAATCGATAGTTTCCTGATCATCAACAAATCCTTTGAAAAGACAAAAGCCAATAATGCATTGATGCTTTTGTGGAACAAAGCTGCAGGAAAAATGTATACACTTATACACCACAATGCTAATTATAAATTCGTTGGATTGTTTTGAGAAAATATTACAATCGTTTTTCTATCGGGTTTTAAATTAATCTTTATAGTGGACTCTTTTGCAAAGCCAGTTGTGTTAAACATGGGAGTACGGCTCACGTCCTTTTCCCGTGTCACTGACTTCTTCACTCAAAAAAATGGTGGATGCTAGATCAGAGCACTGCCACCTAGTGGAAATTGAAAGCTCTTCGTTTTCTTTGATCAAAGCTATTTGTCGCTTTGTGTGAGTAAACATTAATGAGACTGAAGTAATGTTGCTTCTTGACGTACCTCAAAATTCGATTAGGTTGGAAGAGATTTGTTTATTTGTACTTGTTATTAAATCGACTTGCAATACAGGAGAGAACATCCTCTTTGACAAACCTTTGGAAAGTCTATGCTGAGAAAATTCCAACATAACTACCCAATTCTCCTATTGGAACAGTATATAAATGGTGGTGAAAACACCAAGGCTTGCGTAATTGTAACAGTCACAGTCTTATTAAGAGCCATTCCGTTCTTCCCAAGCTGCCATTTGCAGATTCGTTTTAAGTGCAGCTCTTCTTGAGTTTCTTTCATAGAACCCGTTTCTGTTGGACAGCCGGCTTTTCCAGTGGGCTGAGTCGTTAAAAAGTGTCTGAAGACCGGTGCCCATATAACACCTAACAAGTAAAGCACTGGCACAAACACAGAAACCAATCAAACTCAGCCCACATGAACCTTAAACAAAGGTGGAGGTACATTTTCTATCCATGTTGGATGACATTTCCTTGTCCTCCTGTTGCCGGCGCTCCTGCTTTTTGAGTGATCAGACAGCCATTACAAGGTCCAGGTTTATTAGCGAGACCATATAGGCCCTGAGCTCGCTGCGGTGGAGGTGTAATTCCCTACAAAGTGTGTCACGTTCACTCTGTTGACTGATCCACACAACAGCTGGCGGAGAGGACCTCTCGCACCTCCGGTGCAGAGCGGCGCTGTGAGGGAGTGGCGGCGTCTGGAGCTCTGCGCCGCGGCCACAAAGACGCACTGACATGCTTTTTCTCGTTGGTGGCGGAGCAGGTTGTACGCGGCAGGTTCCAGCTGCTAAACTGGACGAAGCGTTCTGTCGGTATCGCCAGTTCACTTACAGCAGGGGTGTCAAACTCATTTTAGCTTGGCGGTCACATACGGGCCCACGTTTGATGTTACCTGGTAACAAAATTTAAAAAAAAGACTGCATCATAGACAACTTCGACATGCAACCTGTTCTTTTAGTGCAGTGAAGGGAAAGTTTAGATTAACTTTACATGTCATGCTCATGTTCATTTTCTTTGTCAATCAAAATCATGGTTTGCATTCGCTGTAGAAGTTTTTTACAAATTGCATGTTATGTTTGCTAATCAATGCAGTGTGACTGCCAGTGAACAGAGTTTGTATTGCAGCTTTTGCTAAGAAAAATTGTGTACAAACGGTGGGTGCAGGACAGAGGACAGTCAGGTGATGCTTTTTTAAGCAGTGCTGGAACTCACTGGGTGTGTTCTGCAGCCTGGTGGTCCATAAGGGTAATGCAGCCAGTCCGTGAGAGATCATTAACAAAATGTAGCTTATATATAAAGTTTTTGAATATTAGAACAAAAAAAATCAGGAGTTTTTTCTTTGTAAGAGAGCCTTGACGTCGTTGAATTTGGGAATTGTGTCTGTAACTTTTTATTAGGGCAAAATCCTAATATCCTAATATTTAAAGGGATTTTTAGCATATCTTCGTCACTTTCAGGTCGCAGCCACTAAGCGTGTCATGCATCTAAGCGACACAGTGATGGGTCTCCTTTGATAAATCTGGAAGTAAAGAAAGCGTCTCTTGCAGCCCTCAGTTCCCGGTGACAGTGTGATGGGGATGTATTGGGACCCATTAGGGTCAGCTTTGGATCTCTTTAATCGTTGATCATTTAAGGATCCTCTTCCGCTCCTCCTCTTCAGAATGCCAAATGATATATGATCACTTCTACGCCGCTAGTTAATGTACACTATTAGCTCTGTATTTAAACATGATAATGTAATTGATTCACAAATTGATTTATCGATGTTAATTCAAGTGTTTCATGTATTAATTACAGTAAAGAAATTAATTTAGTATATTTTATGAGCTGTTGTGCGATCAACTAATGATATGAATTAATCAACTTTAATAAGAATTCAAACACTATTGTTTGGCTAATTTGTCACTTTGTAGGAGGATGAACAACGGCCTCTTGATTTACAACACATAACTCCAGCGGACTGCTTTATGGAATTACTCCGCTTATTCAGGGGGTTGAAAATGAAATCACTTCCAGTACACTCCACGGAGTCAGATCACGAGCTAATGGAGAAAATTATCCCCTTCATGGGATTGGGGACTACATGGGAACAATCTGAGGCAACTGTTTGTTGTACAGAAAGAAGTAAACCTAACTTGGGCTCTTTCTTCTTTCTTTTTTTTGCTTTGTCGACGACGTACTTTTCTGCTGAAGTAAAACTTAGAAAAAAAAAAAAGTGGTCCAATAAAATAGTTTTCACTCTTTTCTCTTGAGTAGATTGTTTTGCACTCCAGAGAGCCGTTTAAGTAGTTCATTAGTGGCTGTGTCATGTCTTTAAAGTATTGATCTCTCCAGTCAATGGAAAAATAACAACCCCGGTTATAAGCTACTTGTCCATTGCGATGGGCAACATAAATTATTTAAAAAGGGCAGGTTCGCTGCGGCCATGGAGCCATCAATCATAAGATATGGCAATGACAAAAAAAAGCCGCGCTTCATATGTCCCTCCTATCTCCCCCCAGAACAATTCTATCAGCCAGGTGACTGTGAGGAGGCAGGATGACCCGATGTCACTCACATTGTTGCCGGTGCCTTTGAAGGGCCCGGCGCTCCCCTCCGCCCTGGAATGGGATGGCTAAATAGATTCTCTGTGTTTACCGCCGGCCTCCCTCCCAGTGCACACTTCAATTTGTCCAACAATAAAAGGTGCACAGAAGAGTTGGAGTTTCCCAAACAATGGATGAATTTTTTATCAAGTGGCTGAATTGAGTTGCAAGTGGCACAATATTTATTCATGGGTGTTGGCTCAGTGTTATTCCACTGAAAAGTGAAAGACACAACAATGGCGGAGGTTTATGTCAGCTGAATTTTCTATGTGAACAAACAAGATCAATGAATCACGATCTTCATTCTTGTTTCAGCTGTTTGGACATGATACAGTGTTGGTCTTCTCATGTAAGTTATTGAAGTGTTGACCTGAGTTTGGTGAGGACGTTGTTTGGTTTCTGTCACCAAATCGGTAAAGACTTCAACTGATATACTTTAAAGACTGAGATCGAAGCATCACTCATCGTTGCAGAGCGACACATGCACACAGATGTTTTCATGTGACTGGTTTACCTTCTTTTAATAACTCAGGGTTGGTTTTCATCCAGATTCGACTTTTTTTAACCGTCTTTTTATTGGCCAGCTCCCAGCTGGGCTCACTGACATCTGTGCTCTGACCAGCTACTTTCTAAACATCTCACATTTTAAATCCATTATCTGCTAGTTTCTTCATTTCTTCAGATTTTTTTATTTGTAGTGTATCTCCAGTTCTAACATTTATCAGTAGGAGGTGAGTAGTTTTTCGTCAACCTTGCATCCCAATTAAAATAAAGAAACAATCTTTTTTTTCTACCTGAATAAGTAAATCTGACTTAAATCAAATTGCTTTTTCATTCTTTTTGTCAACAAATTGTGGCCTTTATTTGACATTATTGTTTTGTTTTGTTTTTTTTTTTTTACATATAATCTTCACCACAAAATGCCCCCCCCATGACGTTACACCTTTTTAAAGCATCTGAAATGCATGACAGCATCATAAATGAAGCCATGAAAAGGCAGCCAAGCAAATAAAAAACACAGGGAGACACTTAAGTGTGGCGGACCCGTCTTTGAGTTTCAGTTTCAAAACCCAACTTTGATTAATAATTGATTACACGAACCAGTGCGACATGAAACGGCAGGAAGAGGTGCCATTCTTGTGAACGGCCAGTCAAACGGCACTTTGTTGTTTCAAATGGCCCCCTCCCCTGCATACCGGGTCCGTGGTCAGTCTCCTCACCGTCCCCGGTGTCGCGCAACAAAGACAGCCTGACAAATTTGCCGGCGCAGCCCTGATGTAACCAGACGTGCAAGGATATGAATGACTACATCTGAGGGGTAATTGCTGCTGAGCAGAAGCCTCCTACCTCGTTTCATTTAGTCTATTAGCAATTTATGGCTGGTCTCACTCGGCTCTACACAGGAGGGGTTTGATCTAAATTCTCATGAGCTTTTAGGTGAGGCCGGGACCCAGTAGAGAGCCTGAGGGGGAAGAAAAGGGTTTCACTTACCACTGTTTTAATTCTCTTTGGCTCATCATTAATTTGTTGTCACAGAAGAAAGGTGAGCATCACATAAATCTAATTAAAGTTAATGGGATGATGAGGCCTTTCTCAGAGTCGCTGAAGTTCAGCTTTCTTGTCTTTTAGATGAGGATTTTCTCCTCTTGTTGTGCTACATCACGCTGTTCTGTGCTGGTATATT
>JAUESE010000027.1:9447408-9486381 GCA_032274725.1 Malacoctenus triangulatus
GCCAATCTTTTGGACACCCCAGTCATAGTTGTTCTTCGCCTGGTGGTCGGGGTTCATGCCCGAGGCAAAGGTGTTTGTAATATCAGGGCCCCCACAAGCAATGTGTGGTGTCAGCCCCCCACCGGCATGGATGCAGATCTGGATGTATTGGTGTAGGGGGGACAGGTGGGGGTGGGGAATGGGGAGTGGGGGGGTTCTGATTAGTCCCACAACAACAGGCAGACAGTGTGAGCTGGCTAACGCTGTGTGATGGCGTCATGCCGCTACTGGCCTGGTGGCCGGCACACCAAGACATTGTGTTCGTGTGAGCCGAGACTCAGAGAGGGTTTGGAAATAAAGGTTGTTGGGTTTGAATGCAGGAAAGATTCAACGTGTTGCAGTGATTGAAGTTTAATTGTGAACGAAGCCTTTTCGGTATTAAAATTTTTAAGTGTTAAAGTGAAAAAAAGGACTTGTTGGCCTCACACACGATGAACATTTGAATAATGTCCTCGATTTTTATGAACACAAGATTGTGTGATGAGAACAAAGGTGTTAATATCAGCCACTTCTTGCAAGTGTTAAAACCCATTGAAATATTATGACTTGTATAAAGGGATTAAATGAAAGCAGCAGTGCAACATGATATGTGAACACTAATCAACATTTACACCACAACACAGAATCAGGGGAGTGAAAAACAGCCCGGGCGATACAGTTCTTGCTACCGCCCCCCGACTGCGCGCGGACCATGCAGCCCCGGTGAGTGACGGGGCGTGGTGTTTGCTGCGAAACTCTGTGTGGCACCTCCCTCCGCGGGGGACTCTGAACTACCAGCCCACAGGAGCGACTCCCACTGGGACGGCCGGGGCCTCGGCGTTTCCTCCCCTGGATGACCTCTGACACACCCAGTTTGCGCTTGGTGGCCTCGAAGAGGCAGTCGCGGAGATTTCTCTCCAGCCAAGCAGCAGGTTGTAATTGATGTGGCAGAGACGTCAGGACTAATCTTTTGCTCTCTGACAGGCTCTCTGTAAGCCCCTCATCCACTCCACTCTGAGACCTGCCACACCAACCTTGGCAAACTGCTACCCAGTCAATTAGATCTACCCTGTCTGCTCCCTGTTTTGTGTAAATATATCTCCGGTAGACACCCTACATGTTCAGTTATCTGCTCCGGCACATTCAGGGTGATTTCTTAATGCTGCCGCATGCCACTATCAGCAAATGGAAAGCTCGGCTGATATCGCCTCCTGCAGCGCGCTGTCTGATTATGTATGGAAGAACGGGACTGTTGATTTTCATATTTGTATGGAGGATTCCTATCTTCCTCTACCTACCTTGAGTCCCACAGTGCATATGGATATTTTAATCACACCGTTGTGCATTCTGCAATACACCTGGGGATACCATTACTAATTTGTTGTAAGTACTGTGAATATAGTGTAGTGAGAAGCGTATCACAAGCGCCGCGCTGTGGTGCGTTCACTCACCGCTCACCAATGTCAGTAACTTTGCAGCAGAGGACAAAGCCTGTTGTGAGAGGAGATGCCGCGTGTGACTGTCAGGAAAACATGGTGGACATCAGAGCTTATTTTGAAAGGGGGAAACACAGGAAGCAGCAGAATGTGTATTAAACATTACATCAAAGCAGAGCCGGGTGGTCGTGTTCTATGGGACTGACATGGGACCCTCTTAAAGAACTATTCATGGCGTGACTTTGCTTGGTGTGCGTGGTCAAATGCAAAAAAACTGTCTGGATGTAAAGGAGGAGGCCTGAAAACGTTTCTTTTGACAGTAAGCTGCAGTAGTTTCTTGTGGGCTCTTGGCTGAAAACTGTCAGATTAGTCAATAGTATCAGTTCGTTCTATGCTGGAAGGTTTAGATGTTGCTACTTCAGTTTACAGAACCACCTTTCACCACTGTACATTTGTATAATTAATTGCTTATTAGAAAGTGCTTTGAAACATGCTTCACCAGGACTTAAGTTGTGAGATTTGTACACTACTCCACCACAACATCGTTTGACTTTGAACGGAGCTTGAATCCCTCCTGACTAATATGGCCTTTTCCTCTTAAAACACTCTGAATATTGAACCTATACCATACATTATGTTACGAGACAGGAGGCAGACATGCTTTCTGCACATGGGCCAATGATAATACTCCAACCTCAAGGGCCTCCTTATTTATATAATCACTATGACTAAATATTCCAACAGAAGAGTTGTGATTATTTTGCGAGAGGAAGGTCAAGCTGGGGAGAAAAAATGGGAAAGCCGTAATTCGCCAAACGGAGTTGTGATCAGGATGCATGTCAATGTATCAAAGAGGGGCCTTTAAGAAGCATACACAAGGTTAATCTGCTATGACTGTTGAAATTTCCATGATATGCCAGTTGAATAAAGAATTATGATGGAATGAACCATGCTGTTTACTTAAACTCTGCTATTTTTTTCTGAAAAAAAAAAACCCAGCATGGATCAAAGAGCGTTTTTTCTGTCCATGTGTAAAGGTGGAGAAGAGGATGGAGAATTGAAGAAAACTGAAACTTAACTGTTCCCATGCGCTCAGTCATAGATTAAAAATAAAAGAATGAAAAAATAAATTTGTTGTCATCAGCTGTTCTTCAAGTTCTCCCTCCAAACACAGGAAGTTTTTAGCCACATTTGATATTTCAATTAAAAAAAAAAGGCCATCAGACAAAGTGTTTGGATTTCTAAGGACTGTCGACCACTTCAAGTAGTCCACTGTGGAAGCTCTACACCAAATGTTAAATCTCATCCCACCACTTCCAAGTGAAAAGATTCAAGCATTTTGACGATGACAGCCTCGTAGCCATTTTTTAAATCTACAAATATATAAGTGATATTCATCCAGTATATCCAGAATACTGACTCTTCTCCCGGTCACGGGGTAAATAAAACTTTGACTCTCCTCACGGCCTCGCTCATTATAAGCTGTCGGAGGAAACGTTTGCTTATGGTGAATCCTGCTGATTCACTGAGTCATGTAATTTGAAACGTTATCATCATGCTGCACAGATGTGAACAATCAACAGAGGATTTACATCTTCTTTGTCTTTGAGGTGCCTCACTGTGTAACCCCCACACACTGTGCTTACGCGCACTCCTGCCTGTTGTTTACTGTCTTTGCATTTGTCACGCTGTAAACTGAACTTACTGCTGACAATGGTTCAGTGTCAATAGAACGCTGAAGTACAATTTCTTCCTGCCAATTTAAAGGTACAGGTAGCATTTAAAGGACCTGTCCTCCAATTGTGTTACTTATGGAAGAAAATGTTAATGTGGGGAAAAAAAAAAGTTTTCTGGTCTTTATAAAGTTCAGTCGAAAATCATAAACAAGGCCTCTCCAAATTAAAGGTAATGATTGTAATTATCCTGTAATTTACCTCAATTTACCTGCAAAGACATTACTCACTTCTTAATAACTTAAGGAACGGCTCCATTGTATCCTGCCATCTGTGAGGAAACGCATCGCCTCCAAGACACTCGGTTACATTGTTTCGTCCATGACAGTGTTTATCAAAATGTCCACGACGAAGTCAGGAACATCATCAAATGTCTGAAAATATAATGGGTGCAAAATGTCAGGGGGAAATAGCTTGGTGTTACAGGAAGCGATGCCATTTCCATAAATGTTTAATTGATTGTAATCCTTTGTTGAGGAGACATTTGCACAATGCATGGAGTTCACACAGAGCAGGATATAGAAATATTGAAGTAAAATAATTATTTCTGATCCATCTGTAGCCTAATTGTCAGAAAACGCCTGATAATGGCCTTTCATTTAGTGTTATTATCTACCATATATTTAAAGTGGCAGGGAAAAATGAAAGTTGTAATTGGAAGTTGTGAATGACCAGACTCAACTAATCATACTTTCTCAGATATGATTAAGCAGCCGAGAAAAAGCTTGAATTGTTAACAACAGAATACCTGCCATGGCCACTCTGATAGCCGTAATTGTTTTCATATGGCCATTCATTAGTGCACATGGAGTTGATTAAGTCATATGTCAGCAGCGAGCAGCCGTGTGAATTGTTCCTGAGCTGTCAGGCCAGAGGGAGGCTGTGAGATGCAGTGATGGTAGTCATTCTCCTTGCCAGCCAGCCAGCCAGCCAGCCAGTTAGCGGGCTAGCTCCACACAGAACCACAAACCAGCTTCCAGTTAAGTTTGCAGGCACCCTTCTTTACTTGATCTGCTCCATTGTCTCCTTTTATTTATGCACCATCGCCCAAGTTCGGCGTGAGGTCAGGGTGGTGTGTCCCTATGGTCGCGGCTGACCTGGGGTCAGGGGCTGCCCCCACCGATCCGAGCTTATCGTGCTGGGGAACCAAACCAAACAAACTAAATTTCAGCAGTATTTAATGACAGATGTTCTTTAAGAATTAAGAACCCTGGATTCTCTTGTTTAGAAATATTGCTCTGGAAGAGAAGTCTGCTCTACGTTTGCTCTGTAAATCGTGGAATATTTGGCCTTTTTTTCTATCTTATTGTTTCGGACAATGCCGTCGTGATCTTCAGCAGAGGAGCTGAACAGACACGTTTATATAGCAATTTCCTGGATGTTAACTACTTTTGTCACAGCAGACAGTCACATAAGATGCTCTACCCACAACCACAGGTATTACCAAACCAAAAAGCTGCTAGAGGTGTCATGTAAATACCTAACCACAGTTAAAGTAATAGGCTATAAAGTGATCTTTAAGTGGAGTTTTAAGCACCCCCATAATGGCTTTGGCTGCCTTTTAGCAGACCATGTGACTCCCCCAGAGTAGTGATTATGAGTCACGGATGAAGAGGTCTTGTGTGTAGGTCAGCCTGTAAGCCTCACTTTCACCTGCCAATCTTTACTTTCCTTCGATACTCTAAGAGCCTTGTTCTTTATACTGTTAACTGTCTTACAGCAGGTGGTATCTGGTAAATTATGTCTACAAAACACCTCGACAAAACTTGGGTATATCCTGGTGGAATTCCCACTGTGGAGAAAAGCCTGACTGAAGGAGAGGAATTAAACAGCTGTCTCATTCTGCATATGAAGGCGTGTTGGGAGGGAGGACTGTAAATGTACCGTACAATAATCAGGATTACAGAAAACATTGAAGGAACAGAATCCTTGGTTCTTCTCAGGACCTGTTTTTTTTTCCCCCCCTTTTTACATTACACAAGGACACTGATGCATGATGCTTTTTGAATTTGGTATTATGTTGGAGGTCGGGAGGCTAGTTTCAGGAAGTGGTCTTAATTTCACAGGGTTAAGGAACAGCAGATTCACCGAGAATACAGATCACTTAGCACAAGCCCGCAACCGCTCTGAAGCTCGCCAGCTCGCTCCCCATTTGTTAACCACATCCTTGGGGCCGCTGAACCGTTGAGACTGCCAAGGTGAGCGTGCGGTCCCACAAGGAGGCTTCGCTGTCATAGATCACTGAAACAGTGATTCAGCTTCACCCGCGTGTTTTTGTGGGTTCACTTGTGCATGTTGTACCAGTGTATTAACCCTTATAATGCGAGTGTGTAGGAAACGTGCCTTGCCTTTGTAAACAGCCTCTGCAGCTTTGTAACATTGACTGATAAGAGACAGAAATCTGAACAGAATCAAAAAAGGATTTTTTTTTTTTTTACGCGAAGAAAGTCATTTTTTTAGCTCTAAGTATTCATTAAAAAAATAATTTGATCATTTTCTAAGTGTGGACACCCATAAAAGATATTTTTTCCCCTAATCACCTCAAACCTGCGACATCCAAAGCAAACCTCAGAGAGTTAAAGCCATTGTTTAGTCTGCACCAGAATCCACTCATCGTTTGCCCAAACTAGAAGGAATTGTACATGTATCAGTGATAATCCGATAATCATGCCGCTCCTAAGCTTTTAATTAGATTAAGTGTGTGAAACTTGAGGGCAGAGCGTCTCCTGGAGGATCACATCACAGGCAGCGTCTCCTAATTGGTGCTGTAAATTTACATATGGATTCCTTTTTAATGTTTAACCAGTCTTTAATCCGCCCAGCTCTGTGATGTCTGCGGTCGGCAATATTCACGTCTGTCAGATGATGTGTGATTATTCCAAATGCGCTCTGGCTGTTTTTTGATGAAATGGTTACAATTACCGGCGCTTTTAAACCGAGAGGTTTGGGAAGTGTTTAATTCATGGGGAACAAAACGCTTCCTTTTACTGAGCAGGAGGAGAACAGAGCGTCGTTATAAGCTGGTATCAGCAGATTAGCAGCAGACAATTAATATCTCTGTTATTGTCTTTTTACAGCACTTAGGTCTTTCCCATTGAAATCGATCATCAGTTCCTTTGTGCCTTTGTTGAGAAAAGACCCGTTGAAATGATCAGGTAGCTCATTTCAAAATAGTTAATTAGCATACAGCTGTTTTTATTTTTTTTGAACAGAGAGACTATAGGTCTAAAGAAGAGCTCCTCCAATATTTATTGGAAAACAGCCACCACCTCTCATTGCATGTTTCATTTTACAGACTTTCTGAGAGCTTACACATCAGTCAATCAATAGTTTTGGATTAAGTGTTACTGTTGAGTTATATGAGGTAATATAGAGGCGAGAGATTTTTCATTATGTTGTCTATAAAGTTTTTTTTTCATCCCGCTTTTCTTTTTATTTCCTCTAATCCTCAACTCCCTCATTGTTTGTTTTTCCAAAGCCTTATTTTCTTTCCATTTTTAATAAGCTGAACCAAACCATTTTCACTTTTTACAGGCGGCTTCACTCTTTCAGCTCTGAATAAATGGTGACTTTATTTCCATGAAATTCTCAAATGACATAGATTTTACTTTTGCATAAAAGCATGAAGAATGTGCCTAATATTGGCTGCATTCATCTGCTAAGTGGACATTTGCATGGGTGCGAGGGGAAAGGGAGAGGGAGAGAGCCGCGAGCCTCCTGGGGTGACAACAGTGCAGGGGGATGACATGTGACAGCTGTGACAGTACTGAAGGGGGGGTGGGCAGGCGACTTGCTGCGCCCCCTGATCCAATTACGCCACTCGGCCCCCTGTCAGACCCAGCAGCTTGACTCCAGCCATTCGGAGGACAGTATTGATCTCTTGTCAGGAGGACCAGTTGCCCTCCCTTACAATCCAGCACCGCTGAACTTTCCAACAACCCCACCATCACACCCCCACTTACACCCACCATCCGGGCTGCTATCCGTTCTCCTGCCAGCCACCCACTAAATGACTGGTAAAATCAGGTTATGGCATTCAGGTGAGGAGAGGGGGGGGGGAGGCGGGGGGGTGAGTCGGGCTGTGTGCTAAATACTGGCAGGGAGCGAGGGGCGAGTGCATAACATCCTGGGAGTTGCGGCAGCAGTGGTGATGCACCTGTCCAGCGCTGAGCTCAGTGCTTCACTTACAGTACTCCAGTAAAGGTCTGGGAGGATGCTGCCTCTCGCAGCTTCTATGAGAGTGTTTGATTTGAGATGATGTAAAGGCCATTGCAATTAGCAGGCCCCGCTTCGTTTTGCCACATCCAGAATGGAGTGCTTGAGACAGTGGCAGCTGCCAATAACTTCAGCTTACAGAGAACAGACAATTAGGCCGGGCCCTGTTACCACTGCAGGTCCCTCATCTCCAGACCTTTGCACTGGCTCCACCCCCGAGCACCTGCAGGTCAATAGGCAATGATATTGTATGGTGCAACAGCACGGAGCAGAGGTTAATCAAGCCACAACCACACACACGCGCGGGCTTATTATTCTCGCCTCAAAGGCCAAGAGCAGGAGAGGTGGGAAGGAAGGGTTGCATCGCTCCTTCTTAGTCTGCAGCACTAAGGAAGAGGAACTCCTGCCGCGTGGTCGGGTCATCCCAGGATGCTGAAAGCATCACGCCCAGTTTGGAATGTAAAACAGGATCATGTGAAGATTGTGCTTCAAGAGGATAAAAGAGCAAATTTGGTTGAGTTTTTAACTTAAATAGAACATCACTGAGCTAAATTTACTGATGCATCAGTTTGATCTTTAGATTAAAAGTCACACACGCATATTTACCCCTAAAATAAATTATTGGGTTATGGAAATTGAAGCCTTCCTTAGCTTCTCAGTAGCCAAAGTAACATGAGGGTTTTTTGGGATATTTGGAGACTAACTGGGAGACCACTCAGACACAGGGGGGTCCTGGCCCCAACCTGAACCAACATCTCACTGTGAGGCAGCAGAGCTCATCATCGTAGCACCACGCTGCCCGGGACGAAGAGGGAAGTCATCCGTCAAACTTTATCTGTATCATGCATCCGTTGCTTTCAGTTACAGTAAAATGAAGCCTTTCAAGGACAGAAAGCAAGCAGGCATCCAAATAGTTTGAAGTTAAACAGTTAAGTAGTTTTAAATTAATTCAAACAGCAGTTTGAAAACAAGGTTAATTACTCAAAATAGATCATAGCTGGCAGTGCTGCCTTGCTGTGGCTCAGTGCAGCAGTGTAATTAAAGCCTCCTAAAACTCATGTTATAGATTTAAAGTACTTTGCAAAATACTCCATTACACTGTTGGTGTTGCTGTCTGTGGTGAGGCGTGCTGTAGACGTACAGACAACAGTAGGTATATGGCAAATCAGTGTGATGAACTGATGCTGTGTGTGTATAGCAGCATGAAATTGGGCACTATCTGGAAAGAAGCTCATAGTCACTTTCATGGTACATGCCGTGTGTATCCAATGCAGAGTGTGAACATTACTCTGGTCACTCATGCATTCAGTTGTGACACCAAAGCGCTTTGGTCAGAGGTTATACAGAGGTAGACTTCTCGTGTTTCTTATTGGGTAAATGATGAAAATAACAACTGCCAAACAAAAGCACCAAGGCTTTATTTACAGTATGTATCAGTTTTTTTCATACAGCTGGTTTTTCTCCAGTGTGTCACTTTTTAATCTGCAAGATAACTGATGACACATCGACTTAAAGAGGAAAATCAAACAGATCACCTTAATGTTTTTCTCCCCTCGTTATGATACTAAATTGCAGATAGATTAGCTCTGTTAAAAGGATGCAAGCCTATCTCAAAACCAAATAATGTATCGATTATTTCTTTTATTTATTTATCAATGTGAAAAGAATTGAGCATTTCATTGAATAATCAATACATTTTTTCTTTATATCTTCGAGAGCGAACAAGAGAAACGGCTCGTTCTTCTGCTGAGCTCGCTCCTCAAAGACGACTTTTCAATTTGAGCATCCAATTTCCACGTTTCCCCTCTAATGCAGTACTTATGTAGTGAGTAAAAATGGGCTTTGTCTGCACCAGTGAGCTGAGAGACGCTGTTGTGTTACTGCCTGGCTTATGTTCAGAAGGAGTGTTGTTTTTTTTCTTCGTTTTCTCTTTTTTTCGTGCAAAGTAATCATTCATGTAATTAATTTGGAGGAAAACTTGTGAGAAAAATAACCCAGATCTATGGTAGAAACACCAAGTCACTCCTCTGTGATGTTTGATTTAATGCTTTCTGGGACAGAGAAATTGATAGGGTGCCCCGCTGCTTTGCACTGCAACATAAATCAAGCATACATCGTGCTTCAAGGAAATGTTATGTGAAGTAGACAATAGAGGGCATTTTAGCTATTGATTTTGCCCTGTAGATTTTATTTGTGATATATAAACAACAATGTAATTAATCTGTCTTTGCGATGGACAGTCAATTCAAGAACAAGCAAGAGTGCCGCTGTTACTGTTTCACTGCAATAGATTAAACTGTGATTTGAGAAGAAGCCCTAATGGTTGGAGTTGGTGCCTCAGGGAATAAATTCATTGTATTTACAAAACAAAAGCAACCTTCATGTTACTCATTTCTGATGTGTCAAAGTACTCACCAGGTAATTCTCCTATTCTGTCGAGGATCTGATGGCTGTTTCAGACAATCCAATTATACAAGCTTCAAAGGTAACTTTTATACTTTTACTCAAATATGTATTTGAACAGTTCTGACAATAGAGTTTGTACTCACTTTGAAAAGTTTAAGCCAGCAGGAGAGGAAACGACAGCTTGGACTCAACAACACTTTAGAGTTGGAGAAGAGTCTTTTCAGCTTTACCTGTTTCTGTCAATAATTCAATTGCTAATGAGGAATGATTAGCAGCTGACTGAAATGTGTCTCCTCCAGCACCATGTAGGCCTTTATTTGGAGATTCACTTAAAGTCATGGTGATTAACTTACACACAGATGTTTCAACCCATTCCCATTCCCAACAATTCTGCAATGCTACATTAATTAAAGGGCGATCATTTTCAATCTGTGAATTCAACACTGGATTTTTGTTTTAATGTCCACTTAACTGTTTGTGCGAGTGTGTCTCTGTATGCCCATTAATTTGCAAACATAGATATGCCACAGTTCAGTGTTTTTTTTAACTGTAACTGACTCACTTTCAGTAGTTTTGTCGCTGCTGTTTTGCATCATTGTCTGATTTGCTGTTCCCAAAGCACGGCTCCCTTTTAATTCCCTAAATCACAGTGATATTTGCTCCTCTGCGGTGAAGCCTGACTTGTAACAAACATAACCATATCAGACACAGAGGAGCTTCCTGTCAGGGACGCGTCCTCGCCGCGCAGCCCAAACTGGGACACCGATTCCATTTTGGAAAGTGCAATTATGAGTGTTTTCAGGCTTCCCGGTGACATGTCATCTGTAAACCGACGCACCACTAGCACTTCTGGAGCAAAGATATTTGTCACACCTACTGTAATGCACCATCGGGTCGCTGAAGCATCGGGTCTACTCGAGGGGCCCAGGAGGGGAATCAAGGAATCTGTCGAATTAATACATGCAGCGAAGATTCCCCCTGTCATCTCGGCTCTCTTTTACCACTGGCTTTTAAAAGCCATTTAAAGGCAGCAAACTGAGCAGGACAGACAGGCTTGACAGCGACTCTTGAAAGAGCATCTGTCTTTAACACTTAAATAAACTATGATACTGTCTTTTGCACACGAGCTTCATTCTAATTAATGAATTGATTTATCTTGTCAGTGACTTACCCAAATAGTTTCAAATGTGCCAGAAGCAATCATTTGGTTTCTTACGATTAGGAGTAACGCGGGCTTCGCAGCGCTCGCCATAATCCCCCTTTTTAATTGGACATGTGTTTGAAATTAGAAGGCATCATTGTAGGTTTTTTTTGTCGCTTGCCAGTTGTTTTTCTTTTTCCAACCAAGAATCACACAATTCAATTTAGATTCAAACAAAGTTTGATGGTTCTCGTTTCTTCACGCGGCAGAAGGTAATGCGTAAATAAGTGCGAGTGCTGTGGTTGATAGGAAACGGTGAGGTTCCCTCACAGCAGGGTCCATCCAGATTAGCAGACTGATGGCTGCCTCTCCTTATCTCCCCCCCCTTTTTTTTTCCTACCTCCCACCTAACAGCAGTTTAATTGAGACATTTCCACAGCTCAGTGTAATTACAATAAAAATATAACTGCTTCCTGCATTTCCTGTGAAATGCATCTCAGCAAGGATGTGCTTGGCAAAAAAAGGATCAAATTATTTATCTTAGATAAAATAAGAGATCTACATTTATTCCATCTCCTCTGCCTGCAGTAAACTACCTGACAATTGTTCATTAATGATTCCCAGTAAATTCCTTAAAATGGTAATTTGTCATCCTGTCACTTCATTTGTGACCCAAAATTCCTCACTAGAGGCATCATCAAATAAATTAATCACTACCCAGGATCCATTTCTCCCTTGTGCGTGCTATTATACCCAGCTCTCTTGTGTTTCTCTTCATTTACATATATTTAATGGCCCAGTTGTGGTTGGTTGTGCCATGCGACTAGCTCGGCTCGTGTCAGGTGAAATATTCCAACTGCCACAGTCTTTAAGAGCGCAAACCATGTCTTGTTCATTTTCCTTGAATACCTGAAACACAGGAGAATAAAGAGGATTAAAGTCATTTTATGGAACTGTAAAATCAAAAGTGCACGTTTTGCAGGTTTCTGGTTAGGGAATTACACTAATGAGATGGCACACTTTTAAGGAACACGTTTCAGGAGGAGCTTCTGTCTGACACACGCGGCTGATTTTTCTCCAAAAAATACGGCTCGCGGTTGCTTACAGCGGGCAGATTAGAGAATTAAATATGTAGGTTTGTCTACACAATTTGGTTTTATTTAATTGTATCTCATTACTGCACGTGTGTACAGTACATTACCCACCAGACAGATTGCTTTGTTGTGGTCCTTAGGGGGAATGATGATGTTGAGTGTGAGGCTGTGAACGTTGCCAAAGTCCAGAGATAAAGAAACAGACCTAAAATGGTCAAAGAAAGATGACCATGACAGTCAATTTGGCAAAGATGCAGCGTTTTATCAGTGCAGACGACATCATTTACCTGAAGAAAGAACATGCTTGAATTTTCCTCTTGGTACGGTGGATAGATAGATGGTTAAAGAAATGTATTCCTGCCTTCTGCACTCTAATCTGCAACTACTGAACTCTTTATTTATCAGCAGTTTTAAAATTTCCCCTGAATCTGTTATATCATATTTAGTTTTCCTCAAAACAACAAAAAATGGTGACTTCTCTTGTTTATTTGTTTAGCTTTTACAGGCCATGGACAAGTGTTGAAAGACCTTCCCGGTCGCGCAACTGTTTTATGTAAAAACACATTGTTTCCTCTAAGTGCTTTTGTTCGTCCTGCTGGAGACGCATGCAAATGAATTACTGTTTTGTGATTTTTTTGACAGATAAAAAAACAGTCCAATTATTTTTTGAGCTGAGAGCATGTCATGTTTTGAACTTCCAGCCTCATTAAGGGTCCCTAACACCAGAGGACATGTGAATGTGCGAGAAGCACCACTAGTGAGAAACAACAACGCGCGCGCGTGTTGCCAAAGGATCCCCCTCGCACCCATCTCGCCATCCTGCGCGAACCTCGCAGCCCGTTTCAAATGAAATTAGCATAATTAAAAATTAACATGCATTAATTGTTGCGCTTAATGCAAACTGAAGTCGAATGTGTCACTTAACTGTAGGAGAGCTGCTAAATGCTTTGTCACCTCTTCGGGGGCGCTTTAGGTGGGAAAAAAACAAAGCAGAGGGAAAAAGGCGACGTTAGAACGAGGCAACGGGTCATAATCTGACTGAGAATAGCATATTTTTAACTCCACTTGGTGTTACCATTTTCTAATTAAGGCAGTTAATTCTGTATAAATGACTCTGTGTAATTGAAGGACCACTTTATAGGATTTAGTGGCAAATACGGGTAAAGTGGAGATTACTGGGCAACCCTTTACCCTACCGCCCCCTTTCAAACGCATAGGAGAGCCTACGGTGGGCATGAAACTTATTAAACACAAGCGAGGGATTCATTAGAGTCGCTGTTGGATGTCTGTGTTTATCGTGGTGGACCCTGTGGAAGATATGTAAATATAAAGGGCTCATTCTCGCTTTTTAAACCACATGCTTTTTGTCCCCGTAGTGACAGATAAGTAAACAAGAGGCTCACTTGTAAATCCAGGCTAACAGGCTTATGTGTTGAGGAAAACCTCAAGCGTCACATCAGTCAGGGAAGTTTGTGATGTTGCGATGGTGGATGGGAGATGAACGAATCAGGGACAGATGAAGTGGTGATTGGTGGAAATAGGGCTCAACCTGGTAATAAAGTCTGGCATTTGGAGAGAGCAGAGGAGCATGTCGGGGGTTCTACTTATACTGCACTCTGCCACTTTAGCTAGCAGAGGAGCTCTCCTCTTTCTGTTTTTTTGGTGGTCTCCAACGAAAAGACGATCAAAAAGAGCCAATAGATGGAGCTTGAAGTCTCTGATGATGGCCTACATACCAAACTTGTGACCCTGTATGGCCTTTTCACTGTTTTATTTTGAAGTTCTTGGTTCTTCACAATGAAGTCAGAGTTGGAGGTGAACATGCAGGCAATTGCTGCCTGTTGTATTGTGATAAATACTCAATAACAGCACAGGCGTGGATGTACAATTCAGAATTTTAAGCCAGGCGCACAATGATAAAACATGATTGCTGTAAAATAACATTGATTATCATTTTAATTTTGTCTCTCTGGACGTGCTTGGTATCAAATAACATGAGCTTGTTTCGAACAAATGTTGGACAAGTTGTCTATTTGATGTGTTTTGAACATTTTCAGAGGTTTAATGTTTGCCAAATGAATTTAGTTTTCTCTTTTGAATGCTGAATAAATCAGACATTACAATTTAAATGATTCGCCTTTTTTGTTGATGAGACATCAATCTTTTCTCTTTGCTTAGTAAATCTTTTGACTTTTATTTTTTCATGTTTTCTTTCTTTATAATGTCACTTTTATTTGTGAGGTTTGCTGCCTTTAATGTTTCCTGTTTCCCACAAAGGAGTAGCGCCATACATCCACAAAGAGGCAGGAGATTTTCCACATTAATCTAGATTTAATATTCATCTCAAAATACATTTTCCCTATTAATTAAAAGTAAACCATGTATCGTATGGTACATTATCCCGCTAACGGCCCCATGTGGAGATTATGAAGTGGAAAACTAATGGTGTAGACTTTAGCATTTGGGTTTTGCCTGAGTCATTTACATATCTGTACGGGGATGTCGATGTATGTGCAAATAAGCAGAACTTTATGTGTCCCGTGTTTTTTTTACACCGCCACCTCTGCCCCCCTCTCCCCCCTCCCTCCCTTCCCCCCCTCTGTGGTTTACAGGGGAAGTCAAAGAAGAAGTGTTGCCTCTCTCCCCTCAGCTAGAGAAGGTAATGAGATTCTGTGCACCCTCTATTACAAGGAGGATGAGAAATCTGATTATTAAGGAGAGGCATGTGGCAGTAAGAAAAATCTGTTTGTTTTTTTCTTATTGTATCACCCCAAGAAACAAAGGTGACCCCCATGTTCCGTTCATTAAGTCTTGCCTCCTCTAATTTATCAAGGTAAACTATCACGGTTTCTGCTGAGCTAATCAGAAACGGGGAAACTTGTTAGGTGTGCCTCAAAAGGACACATCAGAGGATTTGGATATCACTCCACATACTGAATAGCACCTAATTCATGCTTCCCACTGCACAACGAATGCTTCATGGACATTAGCATGAATGTGTTGAGATTATTTTTTTTGTTTTTTTTTCCGCACGAAAAACTTCAGGACAATGGGGATGAATTATGACCCCCATAACAACACAAGTGTAATTATTTCAAGGACACACTGTAGCTGCAGGTGTGTTTCCTGATGCAAATATTACAATATCATTTTGCTGTATATTGTGAGCCCACAGTTATTATTCTTTATGCTACCCACATTTGTTTTATATGAAGTCACAACAACAGTTTTTGTTCATCTGTTTATTCCCATAGAAAATATTCATTTCTTCAATATCGAAAAGAATTCTTTTTGCAACGCCGCCTTCAGAGAAAAGTGACCCACACTTCAGCAAAATGTTTTCAGGGTTTATTTCTATTTACTGTTTACTGATTTGGTGGAGTTTGTCAAGGATTTCTATTTTGTCCATTTAGATTTTATTTTTTATTGAAGAATTATTTCTGAGTTTACCTTGAAAATGTGTTTCCACTGGAACAGGACGGGTGTGTGTTTGTGTGTGTGTGTGTATGCGTGTGCGTTGTAGTTGTTAAGAGCTATTTGGAGCTGTTTGGTGTGAGGGGCTTTGCCTTGAGAGATGTGAGAAATGTCCCACACATCAACAAGCTGAGTCATTGCTGTATGCCTAACCAGCCCCGACTTGTGCCTGTCCCTCCTCTCAAATGTCACATGAGCTCATGTCAGCCAACTCTCGTGGCAAAGGCACCGCACGGGAAACAAATTATACAGGCCGGCCTGCACAACAACAGTGATCTATGGGCTGAAGAACAGGTTGCTGCTCACATGGGTGGCAACACAAGTTTATTTACAGTGTGGAATATTTTTCTGATTGTTATACTTTGAATAATTTCTTTTAGTGCATTGAAAAACAATCGGCTCGTACTGTTAGCGGTCAGAATAATTGGCTGTGCTAACTTTCTAATCTGTAATAACTGCCGTCTAACAGGCATGTTTTAATCCTATTGTGTGCTGCTTAGACGCATAAATTCAGCAGGAGCCGGTGAGAAATTGGTATTTATTACTCCAGTGGTAATCACGCCGGCTACCTATCTCTGGAGCTCTTTGCCTTCTGACTGAGGCCGTGATGTGCACAGCAGGCTCACAAAGCTGCGCGCCCAGTTCAAATGACCCGGCTTAGCCAGCGCGGCTGCCGTGACCCTGGCATGACAAAAGCCCCTGTGTAATTAATATGCACAGTGAAATGCTCCCCGCGCAGCCAATAAAGCGATTGGAATCATGCGCAGGAAACATGCAATCGAGGATTCTGCACGGTGAACATTTTAGTCAAGTGGCACCTGATTGCGAGAAAGTTCCTTTTTTTTTTCCTTTTTTTATGTCTTTTAAGATTAAGACTTTCTCCTCAAAGATGCAAATTAATCTTTAAAACTGGACATTTCCCAACATGGGGAGCTCAGTGGGGTGACACTACAGCCCACCGAGTTCATTTTAATCCCTATGGGCAATTATACTTTCAAATGATATCCTGAAGTTAAATCATGTTCACACTTAATTAATTTAAACGCTACATTTTAAGCATGAAAGTCTCCTTGTCCTCCTCAAGACAAAACTGTTGTAATAGGATCCATAGCCTCAGTGATAAGGATAGTTGCACTCTGTGCTGTTTATTAATTATGTCCTTATTTTACGTTGTTGTTTGCGCTCATGTGTGTCTATCAGTGTGTGTAGGCGATAGATAAGACAGATGAGAAGCCAGTCATGTACTCGCATGACATTTCTTTGTCTTGTCTGATTTATCCGATGGGATCTCTTGGACGCTTTGGTTTCATGAGCTCGGTGAAAAAACAGGCGAATCAAAAGCGAGCGGCTGTCTGATAGTAACTCCTCTCTGAAATCTGAATTCCTACTGATGAAACACAGCTTTTTTTCCCCCCATTTTAAAAAAACAAAACAAACATCTGGATGAATTGAGTCTTGATGTAGTTGGTCGATTGAGGCACGGCAGGATTTGCAGGAGTGCCTGCCGCAGAGTATTTGTCTTTCCTAAATGCTGAGTTAATTAATGATATGTGTGGACTTTTGCCTCTCATTTTTATAATGAATGCATTGCTGTACTGTCACTGAGTCCATTGTGACAAATAGGTGGGTGGATGGATATAAAAAACATACATTGGTGGCTGCCAAGGGGTTAGATTTTGAATTAATTGAGGGAAATGAATTCAGCAGTAATAGGCCCTGACAGCAGACTGTGGCAATTCTGATAGCAATGATTGATGGTTGATGCACACACTGGCTTATGACAAATAATGCTTGTTTTGCTCCTGTGTGTATTTTACATCCTACTTGTTTGTCTATTAAAAATAAACATATCTAGTGAGCAATAAACCAACTTATTCAACCACATATTGAATGAATGGAACCATTGGGAGGTGTTCTTTGCTGGTTGTTTTGTGTCTTTTTGTACACAATCAAATGTTGATGTGGACCTGATAGTGAGCAGTGCCGAGCGCTTTCAGGGAGGTGGACTGGCCACCTCCGTCTGTGACCCGAGTGAGCGAAGGGGGCCCTATCACAGCACTCATCACGCTCTTGTAGTCAGAGCCTCCTGACAGTGGCGTAATGCTGATCAGATAGCTGTGTGGAGTCATTGCTTACATGTGTCACAACCGCCCTCCATGATCATGTCAGAGTCATGCTGGGCGCCAGAGCCAGGCTCAGGGCTCAGTGGACCTGGCTGGTTTCGCGGCTGACATTTCCCCAGCATGACCGGGCGAGCGGAGCTCCAGTCAGAGCGCCTCGGCTAATGCGCCTTCTCACGGCCCCGCAGCACAGCGCTGGCAGCTGGATGGTGGGGGCACAGGTGCTGCCAGTCCCTGTTAGCTTTACAGTACCTCCCGGTGAGTCATAAACAACCCCAGCACGCGTCGCCTCCGATACCTCTGCTTATTAAAAGTCTAATGGATAAACAGCCCTTTATGTGCACAGTCGTGGCTATGATAGTGCAACAGACAAGCCTCCTCTTACCTGTCTGTGGTCATTTTGATCAAGCAGCAGCAGCAGATCTGTGGCAGCAGCAGCAGCAAGTAATTATTTCCAATCAGCTCATCTTTTCAGGAAAAACCCTGATTAGAAGCTGCTCCTGCTGAGGTGATTTGGTCCTTTTTGGTTATCAAATGCAGGAAAACACAGATTTTAGTTAAAAAGGCAAATAATATTGTTTTGGGTTTTTTTGATAACACCAAGCAAAGCCTATAATGTACCTGGTTTAAGGAAATTTATGGGAAAAATCTTCTGATTAGAGGCGACAACTAACGCTGTGACTTTGTGTTTTTGGTCTTTCTGTGATTGTGAAATAAAAAGCAGATTCTCCTTTTGTATACTGGCCCCATGTGGCCCCTCATCCTTACTTTTTTAGACAAAAATTGATATTTCTGTGTTTCAAGAAGAAGTGGGTCAGTTTAATCAAATTTGAACATGAAATTTGTGGTAATTACAGAAACAAAATCAGCAAATATGAATAAAAATGTGATCATTTTACTCACACAACATCCTTGTAGTAAACATGCTCGGTCACTACTTCCTCTGGTCATGAGTTTGACATTTCTGTGACCATCACGTTTAGAAAAGTGGCTTAATCCTGGATTAGCTGCTGCTCTCACTGATGTGATTTAATGTTTGATTTTTGTTGTTGTTTGTAAAGCAAAGCAAATTGATGTGGTGTTTGGCTGATTTCTGGTGAAGTCATTCATTTCGAAGCTGTTTTAACCGAAGTCACTTGGTGTTTTGGTCGTCACATGCAGGGCCTTTTTTTTTTTCACTGCTGCTTTCTTCATTGATGGAGCTAAACAGAGGACTATGAAACGCGATTGTTATCCCGGATTGATTTATTGGTTCTTTGGGCCGGACACGATTATCTTCAGACTCTGGGGATCGACCTACTTCCCAAACAGGACTGGGTCCTGCCACACAGTCATGACAGCTAAATTGTTTCACTCAAGAGGTTGTCCCCTTGTCCCTCTTACCTAAGCCACTTGTTACTGGCGAGATATGGTATAATTGTACCCAGAGGAACTTGTAAGCCTATACTGTGAATCTGTTTCTCTTCAAGAGCATGGTCCTTTGTGGCATCTAAAACTGAAGGGAGGAGGGGGAGGAGGAGGAGGGGAGGGGGAGAGGGGGAGGATAGAGACAATATTGGATCACAGTTTCATAAAGTAGAGCACCGTTTAGAATCACGTTTTCTCTCTGGAGCCTTGTTTGGGAAGTCTCCTGCACTTGATGCACTCATTACATCAATGCTTACCAAACATACATTTGAATAATTAATTCTGTGTTTTGTTGAAAAAAGCCTGAATCTTGATGTTTTCTCCACTGTAAAAACATGCAGCAACTTAAATCCGAATGTAGTGTTACGCTCCTCTTTGTGAAAAACAACGATCACTTTGAATGATGCCTCTGATTGGGCAAGAGGAGCTGCTTATACCTGGCCACTTTCCAGAGCACAGCTGAACGTGTTGGTGGGGGAAGACAAGAGGGGCGGATCTATAAATGGCTCCTCGTCCTCTGATGTCTGCGGCGGCGGCGTTGGGGAGGGAAGGGTTACTCACTGACCATTAGTGTGCTCAAGTGTAGTACATTCAATGGCCTGTCAACTCCTCTACTAATGTGTGAGGAAATAACTCTATTTCCTAGCCCAGTGGAAATTATCTGCTCTGGCAGGACCAAAAGTACACACTGTTCGATTTTTTTTTTCCTCTCATGGTGAATTTGTTACAAAAGCCTGGTGGTTATACGATCAAAGTAGTTTAATAGATATACTATTAATACAGTCAAAAAGGAGGAATATAGCGTCTCAAAGAGCTGTGGTGCAATTGTACAAACAACGTAAAAATTGATGAGGGAAGCGAAAACAGGAGAGTGAACAGAGAATAAACATTGTTTATATGTCGCTGGCAGGGCTTCACTGTCCTGCAGTGGTTAGTTAGGCGCACAGAAATGCAGCGCCTAAAGGTGCAGCCTCTGTCACTCTGAGTCCATGATCTCACTTGCAGCAGTTAAACCGTATGGAAAATGTAACTGGAAGCAAAGTCCCGAGGACAATCAGCCAAAGTCCCTAAATTATAGCGCAAGCATAACTCGTAGCTTGTGTAAATACACTGAGATTAACACTTGAATCATGTGTTTGCCTCCTGGGAACAAAAGCCATGAATGGAAATGATACATGCGCATCTTCCCTTTTGTAATTGTTTGTCTCAGTATGACATAGTCACATGAGCACAAAGACTGTGGACCGTGAAGTGCGGATGGCTTTGCCGGCGTCACAGATTTACTTTATCAGCGACCACTTAGGGACGATCGCGAGAAGAGAGCCCGCTCTCTCAACGTCACGCCGAGCCTCATGAACAATAATTTTCTTTAAGTAATGCCGAGTGGTACAGAACTAACAAATGAGCCTCTCCGCGCTCGTGTTAAGAGGTGCCGCGCGGCGAACAGAGGTGCGCGGAGAAGGGGGCCGACCCCCCCCCCCTCCCCCGCCGTTCCTGTCTGTCCAACACCCCCGCGAGCCGCCGCCACCCACCTCACCTTCACCCCCGCCGGAGCCTCCCCCCCTCTCCTCTCCCAGCGCTGCTCTCCTGCGCCGAGCCAATACAAACAGCATTATTTATGCTCGGCAAAACAGCCCTTAATTACTCATGAACTGGCGCACGCTCCCGGAGTCCGCCGCTCCCCTACCTCCCACCAACAGCCATTAAACCCTCCCTAAAAGCTTGCTATTTGATATTAGCACACTTGAGCATTTGAGAAGAAATTAAAAAAAGAAAAAAAACTAAATAAATGTGGGAGTGATTTACATATGCACAGCAGCTGATATTTATACTCGGTGGCACATCCCTGAAGGGCTTGTCTTATTACCTCCATCCTGAGGTCCTAGCACAGAGACCATGGAGGCAGGCAGGTGATTAATTCTGCACTCATGAGAACCTCAGAAGAAAAAAGGATTTTTTTTTTGCGGCGAGCATTACTTCGCTACACCCCCCCCCCACCCCCACCCCCGCTGCTTTACTCCATATCCTATTTTATTGTGCCCCATTAGGATAGCTTACATGCGATTAAGTGATATGGATACGGACGCTGTTCTGTATGTTCAAGGATTGTGTTTTTTTATCAAGCAATCAACATTGGATCCGGTGGACGTCAGATGTTTCGGTGCCCGAGTGTTTACCTGCTCTGGCGAGCGCGCGCGTGTCGCGGGGAGTCAGCGAGGCCTTGTTGTGGAGACGCTCTCCCGCAGCCTGCTCCAACTGCCCACCAACACTTTGTACCCGTCCAAATGCTGAACATCAAAGTTATCACCGTCTGAAGCCTGTGGATGCTCCACTATCACACAGCACGCATATTTCGCCCATCAGTGACGCCTGACTCCGTTTAAAAAAGCATGAAATTCAGTGTGATAACTCGTGGCTGTATCTTAAATACAGGAATCAGTTCTGATGATGGTTTAAATGGCACAAGGCTTCTTCAGACTCCTATTCAGGCTCACGCTCGGCAAACTACTCTATGGAGTGTGTTGTTTTTTTTTTTTAACTTCCAGAAACATTAATTACTCGTTCATCTTGCCTAAAAATTTGCTGGCTAACCCTCCAGCGAGACCTTCATTTGTTGAACCAGCAAAAACACTGTGTTCAACTTGCTCTCTAATTACATCATCACATTCAAACAGTTGAGCCATCAGCTGCTCACTCGCTGTGTACTACTTTAAATCCCTCTGTCTAATTACTGCTTTAGTCCCGCGTCCCTCTGACATGGCAGTGATAGATCATTATTTTTCCCTGCAATTTGTTATATTCTTTGCAATATAATTGGATCAGATTAATTATTATGATTAATGGATTCCTGGATTTCTCCGCATATCCATTAATACTGGAGCTCTAAACAGGCAACACATTAAAGTTGAGTTGTCAGAGCGCCATGTGAGCTTTAAAGCGCCAACATTTGCATCAGATTTTTTATTTTATATCAAGATTGTAAGCTGGCTTAAATGGTTGAAGTCTGAAGTGTTTCCTTATATGACACAATTATACTCTACTCAATATCTGAGCAGTGAAATTTCCTTCAGAGGATTTACTCGTTTTTATGTCCTTTTTTGTTTGCCGCCACAAAAAAGAAACCTTCCCTTCGTGTCTCCACACATTATAATAATGTCACAACAATCAGCACCCCTCTGTTTACTACTGCAGAATTTAAAAAAACTCCGAAAAGAAACAACAGCGCCACTTCCCAGCTACATTTCAATTTCGAGTTTATAACATGATGGTTTATTAATGAGAAAGGAAAGTGTTATCCGGCGCCCTAAATCTATACCGCGGCTGCAATTTAGCTGTTCCAAAAAAATACTGTCCAGTTATGGTGGATGGACACTAGTCAATTCCCTGTGCATGGGAATGGCTCATTAACGGGGCGAGGCGAGCACTGCGCGTTTGTATATGGCTGCCGTTGGTGGACGTGTAGAATGGATTTATGGTGTCACTCAGCCCTGGAGAACGACTAATGAGGGTGCGCAGGCTAGCAGCGTCCGAGTGGGGTAATTCCACCCACCATCCATCCAGCAGAGGGAAGGTGGGGGTGGCGGTGGGGGTGGTGATGTGGGGGGGTGGAGCGAGGTGGGGGCTGTGGAAGGAGGACACATCCCTCATTACGTGAGAGTGTCTCAGGAGCTTTCTTTAATATTTTAATAAATAACATCAGCCCAACAAGAAATTAATGAATAGTATCATTAATAATGAGCCCCAGCCTTGTAGTGATAGGACAGATATTAAATTGAACCACTGTGGGGAGATCTCCTGAGACTCCGGATTTTTCCAGCAGCAAACAAGGCCAGTGAATGAGGCAGCCGTCCCTCCGTGCCAACAGCTTTTACAACAGGTTGAAAGTAATAAAGGAGGATTTTCCCAGCGATGGAGTTAAGCCCTAGGAAATCTGCTCATGTAGATCGCTATGAAAGGCACAGCCAAATGTGATCCTTAATTAAACTTTAATCAAGATAATGCTGTTTGCAGGAGAAGTAGTTTAGAAAAGGTGTCCCCAGCCCCCTTGTTTCCCTGCAGTCGCCCTTCCTGCCTCATATTGTAGCGGTCATAACCCCACTTATCTGCTTCTTAAACTTGTATGTGTTTGTTTGCTTGTTTTGTGTGTTTTTGATTTGCAAAGCCGGGTAAATTTTTTTTTCTTTGTGTGGTTTTGATTCAGGTTTACATTTGTCTGGATTTCTACAGTTTTGTCGTGATTTATGTGGTCTTAGGCAGTTTTGCCCTCAGCGTGAGGACAGAAGATCTTTGAAAATTAGCTGGATTAAATTGATACTTTATGCCGAATCAGCACAATCAGCATTTCAGACTTCCATAAAGCTTAAAAAAAACAACATATATTTAAAAAAAAACTCTGAAAGGCACCTTTTGCTATTATTGTTCAATTAATTAAGTTGGAGTTTTATATGAAGAAAATATCTTTTCACCAAGTCTTAACCATATCGCTGATAAAAATGGCTCTATCTTAGTGTATGGTCGACAAGTACCTGAGCAAACGAGCAAGCACGAGTCGCACTGAAGTCTAACTGGTCTAAATCTACATTATGAAGAAGCTGGTGAAGCTGGCTGCACCACTCTGTCGCCGCATACAGACCGTGCATGAGTAATGACATTTGTTTAGCATCACAGAAATTACTAATAGAATAATATTATTGCCAGGAAATCATTTCATTGTAATTCATGCCACTTTTTATCTACTTAATCTCAGCTATACCTCGTTGTTAACATATTACACAAATGGTTCGGCGGATTCGCAACAACTTATCTCAAAGGTAAAATACATTAATTTACACCGAGCAGATTTGGGTCATGTCATGTTCATTTACATAATAGTATGCATTATCAAAGCAGGTAAACTCCAGTACGAGGCAAAGTGCTTACACTTAATCATTGGACCTTATTACATGAAAAGTTAATGTATGTCTGCAGGATTCTGTATCGTCTCCACAATATATTGTTTTCCTCTTTTCTCCTGTAACAGTAATACAGTGTGAAAGCCAAGAGTTGAATGTGGAACCTGTTTTTGTCCATAGATTAATATTGTTGTTATTAATAGTATGAGAATAATTGTTGTTGTTACTTTTATTCTTTTATATTTATATGAATAACATTATCTTTCCATGACCAAAGTTTAAACACGCTAATGAATCTCAAATCAACCATATTATTTTCATTTAAACCCAGAACAACAAAATTAAACACAGCACTCTGTGACACACTCGATCAAAACCAAACTGTTTCTCTTTCTGGAAGCACAAAACCTCATTCAACGGACGAGGATGTAATCAAACATCACAATAATTTGTGATGTTTTTGTGAATTTCATAGAAAAAAAACAAGTCACCTTTGGAAGTGCTCACTTTCGCTTCAGAAGTGTGGCTTGCCATTTCTCTTCTGTTTGGACCATATGTCCCTACCTCATACAATAATATTCAGTCCCTGCAGTATAAAAAAATACCAGTATTTCCTCCATAATAAAAAGTGGATTACTGTGAATCACAGGAAAGCATCACCAGCTGTCACAGAGAAATGAGACCATGCTGGCCAATGTCTATGATGATTAAAAAACACATTTTGAAATTAATGATTAATTAGCTGATAGTATGTGGATGCATTCTTTAACAGCAGTGGTGCTGGTCATTATATAGTTGGAATAAGAAAGTTAGTTCACTAAACTTTCACTGGAGTTTTTTATCTTGAGTGTTCATTTGTGTAATAGATTATTTCCAAATGCGTTCAACAGGTGCAGACAAAGTTTAGACAACAAAGAAGACAACAGTTATTACAATTTTACTTCTGTACTCAAGTTTATAGTTTAATCCTGAGTTGGCAGTAGCTGCAACACACTTACATTTGCCTTTTGAACGAATGGCTGTAAGTATTAAAAACATGTACAAAATGGAGGATGGGAGGTCTGTTTTTAATGTCAAGAAGAAACAAGTTTTTTGCTTGTTTCTTCTTGCTCAAAACTTCTGGGTCACTAAGACGGTGTGAGGCTGCTAAAGGGAAGCCGTCCGGCTGTATGTTGTGTAAAAGAGGGACGGCGGTTCAGTACTTCTGCGTTACAAATGCAGCCGTCTTCACCACCTGAAGAATTAGCTGTGGGCTTTGACTGATTACAGCGCAGCTCCTGCTTGTTTGGGTGCCTCCTCTAAAAGCAATACTCAGCAGAACATGGCTTTTTCTCCTTCACGTTGTGCTTTCTGCATGAGTAATTACGTCTTTGATTTCTGAGGGGCCGTTCTACAGCTTCCAGGATGAAAAAAAAAGGGGGGGGGAAACAAAACCTGAAGATTGATAGAATCGCCGCCTTTCAGACGTTAATTTCGTTGCTGGTCATTTCTAAATATGCACATATTAAAAACAGAGATATTCACATTGTTTGTTGTTATTTCTGTGCATCTGCAACGTGATGATGAGTGCATGTGGTCGCGAAGCGAAGGAGCTGCGCTCATGTGCGCTATATAAAGACCACAACTACATTGAGCTGCACCTCTGTAACTTGCCCAGAATGCTGCAGGAGGCTGAGCAGACAGAGACAAATCACAAGCTCGGCAATTTCCATAGTGCTGTACATCTTTTAATCATAACGACTAAACAATGAACAACACTGGGCTCGTGGCATTGGATTAACGAGAGCACTGAGGCTCCTCTTCTTCTTGTTCTTACCCCCCCCCCCCCCCCTCCCTCCCTCCCTTTACGCTGGTGGTGGAATGACTAATGCATACAGGGTCATGGTGTAAAACTGTTGCCCCAAGGTCAGCACACTGACACTTAATTGTTTGTCCTGTCATGTGTCACTTCCTTGAAATTTCATATCTGACCCTTGTTAGCCCCGTGTTTCTGTTTTAATCCCCAGTGTGACAGAAAGATCAGAACTGTGCTGTGATCAAGATGTGTCAGATTACTCGTGTTGGGTCCTGTCATTTTGATGCAATGCAGGCCACAGATACTTGTCGGTCATGTGCGGACTGAGGCATTGTCTCGCTTTTAAATGCTACTTTCACAGATTGGTCCCGAGACATTCCTCTCAGGGCGGCGGCGCCCTAACTCAAGAGAGCTGCCCTAGATAGTTTAATGTACAGTCATGCTCTCCTCTAATTGGACACAGGTCATTGGGAAAAACAGTGTTTCCTTATGGTTAGCGTTATAATGGGTGTATTTATTTACTCTTTATCTAAATAACCGACATCATCCCAAAACTATTTAACGTTAAAAAAAAAAAGGGGTCGTGCCTCGAAAAAATTTATGCCTGGTCATGAAATTTACAAAGTGTATCATAAAGGAATCAAATGGCCCTTGCTTAACATCTGCAGTGTTTCCTTGTTCACACAGTATATATGGTTTGTTTTTTATGGTGGCTTTTATGCCTCACCTTGTCGGATTTTGAAGTGCTCTGGGAATAGGTGAAAACCAATACAAATTAGATTATAAATGGAGAGCTGCATCAATCACAGCACGTGTAATATTGCTTTTTCACTCGGCCAGCTGCTACAGCAAAAGAGCATAAATCTACTGTTAAGTTATTGTGGGAGGGGGGGAAAAAAGTGTTTTTTATGACACGTTACAGTAACACAGTTATTTGTGATTCCTAAATCATGTGTGGAGCATGTTGTGTGCGATGTGCCTCAGTGATGCGTGAATATGAGTAATATTGTGAGCACCATTCAGCATCACCTGCAGTTTCTTTTTATGGACAGTTTACAGTTGTATTGTACTTTTTCTCAAATTTTAGTGATTCTTTGGTTAACAGAAAAAAAACACAAAATTTTGTGATTAAAGCTGAATTTTTTTTCAAGATTTTAAAGCATCATAAGCACAGAAAATAAAAGTTCAATTGTGTTTGCTTTTTTTCCTTAACAGGCACCACTGTAGATTTGCTGGTTTGTACATGAAACCTCATTCATGTACCTTTCAGACCTCGAAGACAACAGTCTTGCTCTGAAAATCCTTGCAAACTCTATTAGCTGTAATTTATGAGGTCTTATTTCCTCACTCCTGCAGCTTCCTGCATGCGCAACGCCATGATGTTATCACCAAAGACTTAACAAATGACGCGCTTGTGTTTGTATGAACGTATCGATCAGCGCTCTCTTTGGCCAGATATCTTTCTTTATTTGGGGTGGCAGGCTCGCAGACGGGATCGCCGTCTCTCTGCCTCGTGCCGTGCCTTCTGCTTTTTGCCTCACTGGCTTTCCTAACTGCCCCGCTTTATTGAATAAATTCAGGCTGTCACTTCCCATGCTGGTGGAATAACTCAAACAGCACCTATAATAATACAGGAAAAGTAGGATAAAATAATCTTGTCATGGCGGTGAAAGTGATTGCTCGAAGCCATCGTCAGCAATCAATACACTAATTCCATAATTTATACTCGCAGCAATTGAGGAGGAAGGAAGCTCTGATATGGTATTTCTTGGCTCACTGACCAACTTTGACCTTCAGTAGAAGTGAAGAGTGGGATTATTGTGTTGTTGGGCTCAAAGAAATCACCTACAAGTGTTGAGAGGCATTGTCTGACATTTTATGTTCAGGGCCAAAACCTAAACTGATTAATTCTTGGTAAGCACCAGCTCTTGAGCTTTCACTATCTTTATGACAGCAAATCCCCGACACACAGCTGACAGAGTGAAACGTAAAAGCCGGCCAGTGATTTTCCCCAACATATTTCTTTTATCCTTTCTTTTTATGGCGGGGGGAAGCACCTCTCTTTTTCACCCCCGGAGCAAGAGGAATTTTTCACCAGTCGAGGAACTCGTTATCGGTTCTTCATTCTGTCTGCTTCACTTTTTCCCCGAAGTTGCCAATCATTCGCTGCCTCTTCTCTTCAAATCTGGTCCCGTTTTGAGGGTCTTTCAAACTGCAAAGGCTGCATGTAGAGGAGTACGCTAAACAAGTTTTGCATGCGTGACAATATTTATCTGTATGTTCACAGGAACGCCTCAACAGATTCATCCCAAGAGCAGCAACAATATTGCTGCTCTCAGGATGAGACGTGTGGAGCCCCTTCAGAAATCCATGTCGAGCAGATTACCAGAAAGCGTCAGAAGTTTCTGAGAAAGGAGGAAATTGATTGCAATTAGCAGAAAGATTTTTTTTCAAGTGTTTTTCTGCCCCCTCGAGTGATGCTAATAACTTAATGATCCCTAAAAATGCAAGCAATTTGCCTCCGTTAGATTTAACCATATTGTATACTTATGTGTTAGAGATTTCCAATCACGGACCGTCTGATTGAATGTCTGTCATTGTACAGTAAATGATGGCATCAACAGCTAGAAAATACCCTCAGATTTTGAAACATGGTTGAATTTTATGTTACCAAACTGAGACTATAAATAGCAGAGGATCATTAGTTTTACTAAAAACTGTTATGATCTGCCACTGTGAGCAACATATACAAAAAACATGGCCTGATTAGCTTCAGGCTATGAATAAAAACACCTTCCACAGGCCAATGTCAACCCTCACTGTAAAGACTCAGTGTTGGGTGTTTAAGGTTTGTACCCACTGGACATTATGTCCATGTCCCATCAGCTTTTATGATTTATGACAGTTTAGTGCTCTGATTGAGTCTTACAAGGCTGTGAAGGCTCCCACCCTAAAACCCCAAACTCTTTATTAACTGCACCAGCAACCTTTTCCTAACCTTTACCTGGAAGTGTTTTAATCACCCTTACACTATGCTTTAGTCAGAGATTATGTGCCATAACCAAATTCTTTAATATTCCCACTTGATTACAGGACGCGTGTGCTGTATTGGAAGAGTTTTTGACAAGTGTGCTTGTAAGTAGTCTTTGTTGCTGCAGTTTTTGTCAATGCATTCGTGTCAGATATAGTAAACGTGATTTGCAACCTCATTTTATTGGCAATTGTCTACTTGGGCATTTAAAGGTCCAGTATATAAAACGTAACTAATGTCACTGTTGTGCATCGGAACACAACTCCCCCCAATTCCTAAAAATGCAACATCCAATTAATAAGTTACTATAAGACTGACCTGCTGTGGGACTGACAATACCCATAAGACACCCCCCCCCCCTTGTCCCCCTTGTCCCCCCAGTCTGTCTTCAAGTTCAGCTCCAGTAAACTGAACACCATCCACAGTTTGCTCCTGCTGCACCACAGTTCACTCCCACTGTAACAGTATCACCCAGCGGTTCACCCCGGTGCAAAGCAATTAGAAAACCCCACAAACAGTGACTGTGCAGTGTGTATGATCTGTCGGAGGATGGAGGTGGTCTCACTCAGTGGGGGGGGTCAGTGGCCCACGAGACCCCCGCCAAGCTATTGAGAAGCGAAGAGACCGGCTCCGTCATAATGACCACTAAACGTCTGTGCAGCTCGGTTACAGCAGGAGATTGGCAAGAGGGTGCGTGACCTTTGCTATATTGACCTACTGGCCGACTCCCAGTGAGGTGTTTGCAGCAAAACAAGAGACACTGTCGGAGGAGGAAAGGTGAGAAACTTTAGTCAAATTAAAAATGAACGAGACCAACCGACTTATCGGTAATCACGCGCGTGGATTTTCGTGGTCTTTGCACTTGACCCTTTTACAGTTCAGATCCAAGCTCAATGCCGTGGCGTGTGTGCGTGCATGTGTGCAGGGGTGTGCGTGAGCGAGTGGGGTGGAGGGGGGCGGTATGAAATGGGGGGGGAGGGGGTGTGACAGACAGAGGTCTCACCTCACACTTCACGTCCCAAATAGATTAAAGGAATTTCTCCCGGATTCTGCCTTCCCGGCGTCCCCGCCGCAGCCCCGAGCAGAATGAGCACTTGTGAGGATAATTAAAATTGATGATATAGAATGACAGAGACATGATTTCTGCCTGCAGCAAGAGGTCTCTGAAGACGGCCTAACCAAACTGTCATGCCCACCACTATTCTGTTTTACATGACTGTTTCACCTTCCTAAATTGATCGCAAGTAAACACTCTCTGCTGAATTAAAGTGTGATAAACAGTCTGGAGACTTCAGGTTGCTTTGTTTTGGGGGGTTTTCTTTCTCTTTAAGGCTTTTTATCATGCTTACATTGATTTAGATCTTATTTGGTGGACTAGTGAGGTTTTTTTTACTCTTGAGTATTTTAGAGTCAAGTGGCCTGTGCAATGTTTTTTTTTAATCTTTTCTTTTTTTGGGTTTTGAACAGAGAATTTGTTTCTGATTGTTGTTCGAACAGAATTCAGGTGTTTCATTGTTTCCCAAACAAAACAAAGACAAAGGAACACGGTTTCTCCAAAAAGCATCCTTTCCTTATTCAATTGACTTTAAATTCATATAAATCATTTAATATTTCTGAGATAATCAAGGAAATGTTCCACTGTGTGGCTACAACACACATGAACATAATCCATATGTGGAAACAAGGAGAAAAAATCTCATATTTTCTAATCGTATTCATATTTTGTTTACTTCACGGAGCAAACAAATGTTCCAGGTTTTTAACCAAGTGAGGATCGGGAGGGAAATTTAAATGTATTGTGCGAAATAATGATTGCAGCCTTTGAAAATGTGAGATTCACATTTGCATTTACTTTTGCATTACGTGCCGAACTTGATTTAAACAAAAAAGTAATTTTTAAATATCATTTTAGTAATCTGCGTAGCGCCACTTGTGCACAGGTGAGCCGATAATGTCAAACTAATTATCTCAGTGAAGAGTATCAAAATAAGAGAGTGCTCAGCGTTTGATTATTCATGAGACGTGAAAGTTTGGTCGCGTCTTTAGTTTGTGGGAAAAACGACGGGTTTACCTCTTTTTCTTAAAATTGCGTCGCTGCGATGAAAAACCATAAGAAGCGAGTTCTCCCTCTGTCAGATGGACGACGAAATGACGTATGTGATGATCTACGGAACTTGTTTAACGTGTATTGGGCTTCCTCTCGCGCCGGGTCATTTGGTTACTCACTTCACATGACACTTTATTTTTTTGTCCTGAGTGGGAACAGCTTGCTCCTCTTTCTGGCTTATTTGAAGGAGCTGAACAGCTGTCAATAAGGAGAGCGAGGGGATGAAGGGCTCGATGTGGACAACATGGGGGGATGGTGAGTCACTAAACCCCCACCAGGGTCCTTCTAAAGATAAATATTGATTGCAGACAGTTTTAATTACTTCCTTAAATTGAGCAATTTTGGTTTTCCCAATTGGCTCCTGGTGAAAAATCCATGTAGGATCCCACATCGAAGAAGGAGAGGGAGCAGGCTGGCGTACCATAAATCACTGCAGATACATAATTCATTGGAAGCGTGTGAAAAGGACAAGACAAGATGCTTTGGATCATTGAAAACAGCATTTCCACAGGTCTCGCCGTGTCGTGAAATCTCTCTCTCAGCGTTTGCATCGGCCTCAGAAATTTGCTTCTTCCCCTAAGTTGCACTCTGATTCGAATGATGCTGAATGATGAACGAGCTTCCTTCCTGTTTCAATCTGCTGGTGTTTCAGTTTCAGGTCTGATCAGGAATAAAAAAGAAGTAACTTTAACTAGAAAGAACAGTAAAGATTCTTGATTGTCCAGCTATTTATGTAAGAGTAAAGTTTGTATACGCTTCTTTGCGAGCTACTTTGAATGATGAGTCCAACTTTTCTCCTTCGATATTCTTTCAATTTAAAGTGCGGATTACTGTACGAATATTGATGTTCATTGTTACTGCTGTTGTATTGAAAGTGCTCTATTTATTACAGTCCCTGTCAGCCTGGAACATTGATCACTTCAAGTCTGAATTATTATGATTGCAATCATCATTTTAATTCAGCTTATTGGCAGCACTGAGAACACAGAAACCTCGATGTTGCGCTCAAACTGAAACGCCTGCAAAAGTTAATTTCATAGAATTGATCACACTTCATAGACTCGCACACGCAGATAAACTATACATACACTGAATGAAAAGTCGCGCACTAATAACAGTTCTTCCTGGGAGTGAATATGAATATTACTGCCAAATAATATAGCTATCTGTCTAATAGATGTTGTGACATTTCTCTGAAAGCTACAAATGTCAACCTCACGGTGGCACCGGCAGAAAAAAATCCGAGCATCACGGGAGTCTTTTGGACTTAATCTCTGTGAACACTTAATGTGTATGTTTGTTGTGGTGCGGTCATTGAGGACAGAAGGGGTGGCGCAGACAATGTAAAAGTTGTGGGGCTCCCTCCGCAGGTGGAGATTGTTTAGTTATTGTATGAATGAAAACATGTGGATTTGCGTTTTTTTTTTTTTTCTGAGCTCGTGCTGAGTGGCCGTGTGACCGCGCGCTCTCGCCCTCGCCCGGGACGGACCGGCAGCGTATCTGCAGCTTCCCAAAGGGAGAGGCAGCTTCCCCGCTGCTCATCTGTGCTAAATTCACACAGCCGGACACGCTCCCCCGAGACGCCCCCCCCCCTTCCACCCGTCTCCATATTACCAAACAGATTTGTCACTGGAATTACATGTTTGAAGTTTTTCTGAGGCAGGGCACCACGACGTTGTATTGTAAAGACCTCTGAGCATGACCCGTGCATGGAGGCAGAGGAAGGAGAATTTCTACACTCGGTTCATCCCAGATCCCAACAACTATTGGCGTGGCGAGTGAAAGGTAGCTGGCTGGAGCGCTGACCTTAATCCGAAGGGCTGCGCCGCTATAAGCAAGAGGTGAGTGTGGTCAGCTGTGCTGTGCCAGCCCATTGTCCGTCCATAACATGACGGCGGCTGGGGAATGCATACAGAGTGAAGCATTAAATGTAGATGCTCCAAGTGTGGCCTCTCAGTTACTCATTCAGCAGCAAGAAAAAAAAATTGTCGGTGGCTGATTTTTCTTGTTTGGTTACACTGGGAATTTTTAGTTTTCAGACAGAAAGGTGTGAGAATACACAGCAGATGTGGTACATGCAGTAAGACCAGGCTACATTTCTCATGCATTTTTTCCCCACATCATTAGAATACTGCAAACAAGACGAAGAAGTCTCGAACGGTGTGTGTTGCACTTATTGTTGTCCGAGGGTGTCTGCTGTTTTATGCCGTCCGGCGTGTTTCACATTGTTATTCATGTTATCCGATCAGCATATAGACCCTACATCAATAGTGTAAACACTTTGCCTCACCCTGCAGATGATGAGGGTTGTTCTTAAACAAACTGGAATGAATAAATAATACGTCAAGGAAGTGCTTCTCCTCAAATCCATAAATTACGTCTGCGGGCCCCTCCAGGCCCTCCATGACATCGGCGTGAGTGAGAGTCCCGCCTGTGATTATGTCCCTCTGCTTCTTATGCACCAGACTGACAAGCCCGCGTTGGAGAGAGGTGTGAGTGGGGAGGGGGGGGGCGGCGGGCTAGACAAGCCCCTCGCTCTGAGTGCTAATGGATGATTGGAGGCAGGATAGGAGGCTTCAGTTCTCCCTTTCATCCTGGCCTGCTTTTGACCCAGAGAGCCAGCAGTAATCGGTCCGGCAGAGGGGGTAATCATTCCCCGCGTGCAGACTCTGATAAGTTGGAACACCTTCCCTCAGCGGCGGAGGGAGCTCCCGCGGCCTCCCCGGTTATCGCTGTCCCCGGCACCCCTTCAAGAGGCTGCGTTGCCTCCTCTCCCAGGCTCAAAGGCTCCATCAACAGCAGCTCTCTGCTCCGCTTTCATCTGACAGAGCACATAAGCCGGTGAAAGGGAGGAAAAATAAACTGGGTTCTATCTCTCCAATTGTGATCTTATGAATTCGATTTGGTCACTTTTAAAATGTAACTGCACAATTTGTTATTTTCCCCCTGTTTCCCCTTTTCTCCGTTAATATCTGTGGTGATAAATTGGTTCGATTGACAGGCTCATTTTTCTGTCGCGCGCCTCTGTATATGTGATAAGGCGGCACACTGTGGTCACCTGAAGCGGCACAGAAGTTGTCTGAGGCTCGCGTGCTGCCGCCGAACACCTTTCATGTAAGCCCCCTGTGAAAATTGTTTGGCTTATTTTGTTGAGGAAAATCCCCGTGTTTTGCTTGATTACATTTTGTTATGGTTTTCCTCCCGTTTTTCAGAGAACTTCTTAAGCCTGCCGAGATTACTGTTTAATAGGGATGATATTGTGCTGGCTTTATTGGCTATTTGCAGCTGCGCCGCCGGTTCATTTAATAGCCCCGTCGGTTGTTAAAGGGATTACACAGCTGCCACACTCTGGAGTGTACAGTGGGCCTCTGGTGAAAGAAAAGACGATTGCTTGAAATGGGAGGAATAAGAAAAGGGGAAATAATTTTCCTGCAGTTTTTGCGAGAAATCTGTGATCAGACATGCAAAGTTTGCCTGCCACATTCAAATTACCTGTTCGCCCCTTTGTGATCCAGCGCTGATGATTTCCCATTCCATATCAAAGTGACCTTTAGAAGGCCAGAGGCGCTACCCACCATTGATTAAATAAATTGATCGCCATACATTCAAAGGATATTAATTAGACATGGAAAACAAGTGAATGAACACAAATAGCTTTTAGTTTAAATGCAATAGCAAATAAAAAATACAGAGGGAGAGCTGAAAAAGCCCAATAACACGCAAATAGCTAAAGCCTGTTTATCAATTTAAAAAAAAAAGGGAAAGAAAACTCATGTATGAACCCAAATTGTCTGACAACACCTGCAAAGCACAAACAATTAGCGGTGTTGTTTTCTCTTTTCCTCAACAATTAAGTCTAAGTGCATCTGTGCGATTCCATTTATTCTTATTACGAGTTCAAGGTAAGAAGAGATTGTTGTTATTAATGATACGTTGTCGCCTCCGGATCAATATTTAACATGACCGAATCAGTCATCTTTAAACCAGGACGCGTGCGGAGACGTCGTACTTTAGTGGCCTGTGACTTATCCATGTCAGCAGCAGCTGCCAAATAGGTTTCAATCGAGAGGGCAAAGTCATGCAATTTGTGCCAAAGCTAACAGCTGTTAACTACACAACCTTTGGGCTATGAACTGCAGCTCTGTCCATTGTCAGTCTTCCCACAGTTAAATATTCCAGGAGGAATTTGTCTCAACACGGCCATACATAACGGGTGGAAACCCTTTACACCAATATTGCTCTCAAAATTGGCAGCATGAGAAGGAGGGACATGAGGGATGCTTGAGAGTGGTAACCTATCCCTCTCAGCCCCCTGGGAGCCACTTGGCCAGCTTTCATCCACATAATTATAATAAATTTGACATTTCATAGATAATATTGATTTCTTTATTTTAGCATTTCACCATAGGTGACAGTCTAGTGTCAAGAATGAAATTTCTATTGATCTTCTGCGCATTAATCCCTCATGTGTATGTGATCATTTTTATAAGACCTTTTACTGCACATAAATCAATATTTCATATTTCCAGCCATGCCAGAGGAGATGTCATATTTGTAAACTGTGTCTTGACACTAGCAATTCCTTTCTTGTTCAGCTGCAACTGTGCAAGACCAGTCAATTTGGGGTGGTGGGAGCAGAGGCACAGGGGAGGGGAGGGGAGGGGGAGGAGAAGGAGGAGGACGAGGAGGAGGAGGAGGAGGAGGACGAGGGGAGAGAATTTGCAGTCTGCGGCTTTTATCTGGCTGGGAGGAGCTAGCTCTTTCTTGAGAAACGTAATGCAGCGTTGATGATGAAATATCCTTTTCCTAATTAATTTGCTCCAAAAGTGGCATAGCTGACAAATCATTGGAATTGACGAGCTCATAGCTCGTCTGTTAACTTCTCAAATTTCTGGCCGTATTAAACTAATATCCCCGTCGTCCAAGATGGTTGTCTTTTTTGAATAAAGCGTGAAGAAATGAAGGATTTTTTCCGGCGCTGCAGGACTTTGGGGCGCGCGTCGCGTCCGGCATCTTGGAAGTGTCAGAATGAGTGACTTGTTTTCTTCCGCAGGTTTAAGATGAAGATTTCTTTGCATGCAGGAATGCTGCTCTCGGCTGCAGTGTAACATGACAATAGCCATGGAGAATGCACAACTGTTTGGTGAAAAATATGATCACCTGAGCGGTGCAGACACCTGACCTTTTCTCAGTCTCCCTTAACATGTCCCTTCCATACAATCAGTGCGAGAGCGCCGCGCAAGAAAGGCCAGTCCATTAAGAGAATATGCTAATTTTGCCATCCGCTCCTAATTGATGCCATTTTACCAAGTAAACAAGACTTCTGTCTACAATGGATGTGTTTCTGCCAGTTAAAAGGATATTTCAGATCGGCTTTTTCCTGTAATTTTCTCTCCGAGAGCTATTGGTGTGCCATTATTGCAAATTATAAGTCTCTCCTTTTGAAGAGAGGTGCTATTCTTGCTGTGTTTTTTCCCCCTCCTTAAAGGCCATCCTCTATTTTTTTTTTTTTTTTTTTTTATCAGTCACAAGAGAATCTTCATTCACGTGAAAAGGTGTCAGTGCCTGACTGTTTGAGCATGATGACAGACACCCAGTAGAAGTGTGAGTGACTGCCTGACACCATAGAGGTTTGTCAATGATGTCAACGGCACTCTGGCAGCGAACACAGTATTGTCCCAGACACTCTCCAGGACAGCGCCATAATACGGGACGCAGACAGGGCCGTGATGTGTTATCTCCACAACCTCGTCCCCATCCCTCAGTCTTTACCACGGGCCATGACTGAAGGTCTATGAGGATCCCCGATGCGCTGGGATGCCTATATTCATCTTCCCCTGTCAGCCACGTAATGCTGTATGAGCTTGTTCCTCCATTCAAGTAATGCTGATGAATTTGCTGTCCAGATGCCTTTCACTCCACTTTGTTGAAACAGCGGGATAGACCCATCACAATGTACCTTTGGGTCTGACCATAAACGATCATTTCTCCCCCCTCTGCCAAATTGTTCTTTAGCTATCAGAGCCTGCGTGCATGTGTGTGTGTCGGCTGCGTGTGTGTGTGTGTACACGGGAGGGGGTGCGTGGCCGGGCAGGCGAGGTTGACTGGCACTCAGTGCTAAGCTGTCTCTCTGAGGAAAGGGCTGTTTAAAAGGCAGGAGCTGGCGGCGGAGCAGACCTCTCAGCTCCCTGTCTAAATACTGCCTGTGTGTGACTGACAGCGAGGCAACAGCAACGCTCCCGGTCTGCTCGCAGCCACTCAGCAGCCCTTAAACAAGAACCATAGGCTTTAACATAAAAACTCAGCCCGGTGTGTCACCTAGTGCTGCGACGCCGCCTTCACAGAACCTCAAATTATTCAATATGACAAGATGTCGTTCTGTTCCTTCGGTTGCGCGCGCGACTCGGAAACAACAACAACAGAAAAAAGCAGCTCTGCGTTTATTGATTTGAAAGATGATAATTTTTCACAATATGTAATCAGATATAACAGAAAGATGTTTTCTTTTTTGGGGGGGAATCAGCAGAAAATATTTCTTTTGTACTTTGAATCCCACTCCTTGGAAATAATACAAGTATCCTTCATCTCTGACTTCCCGTGATTTGTTTGGATATTGACCTTTCTAAATCAAATTTCAAAATATAGGAAATGTTATTTTCCCATACAAGGAGACATACAAGAGTCATCAACAGGCAAAAAGAAGACATTGTAAATGTTGCAAAAGCTTAATAGCACAAAATTAACAATCTATGTGGTTTTGTTGGATTCGATTAGAGCTATTTCTTGCTATTTCATGATGCACTTAGGAATGACAAAGCACAGATATAAGTATTGATTTTTTTGGAGCCGTAACCAGATAAACAATATGTATATGTATGTATTTGTGGGGACAAATTGAATCAAAATGCACATATCACATTGAGGGCCCTGGAATAACTGGCAGCAATTGAATTTGTCCGTCAAGAATTTAGTTAAGGAGTTAAAGACCTTTGTTCTGCGGGGGAGCAGAAGGATTCAACTGGGCAGAGATATTTATGGCATCTCTGTTAAGCTGCTCTTATGAATTATCTTTAAAGGGTTATTTTCACTCAGCCCTGCAATATTTATGTCCGTTTCAGTCGAATTGTTCCTCTTCTCTCCGTGTGTGCGTGAATCTTTGAGTGTGTGTGTGAACGCTCGAGCACACGCTGCTGTGTGTCAATACAGCGCCGATGTGCGTGTTGTATGTGCGACCTGACGTGTGCGGCGGGGCAAGCGTGAAGGGGGATTGTGTCCAAGTGGCAGAGAGTTAGCCGAGAGAGGGATGGCTGTGTTTGTGGATTAATAACTATTAATTCTCCCTTTGACTGTAATTGATGCTCAAATCTCCACACCCCTCCTCCTCTGGGCAGACCTCTTGTCCCCCCGTCAGCTCCGTCCTTCTAATAAGGGCATTATTCCAAGGGATTTCATGCATTCTGATAAATCAAATTAGAGGGCCGGTGACTTAGATAGATTGCAGCGAGTAATTAGAGCATCCTCAATGCCTTCCTCGCTGCCACTCATTTACCAGAGTCTTTGTTATCTACCTATCTGGGCGCAGCGTGAGCCGGCGTGTGTGTTTGCATCACTTTTCCCTCTTAAAATTCCTGCCTTATGTCACTGGAGAGACAGATCCCAGACCATATCTTGTCACCCGGGCTCGCACGCCGCACATCGGACAGCGCAGTGGGACAGCCATTAATTGGAGCAACTTGGGTTGGTAAGTACCCACGTGTGTGTCAGTGACATGCAAGAACAAGGAGACGGGCTGACACATGGAGACAGGGGACAACCTGGGCTAGGCTGCAACACCCCTCCCTCTCCCTCCCACCTTCACTCACTCACACACACGCACACACACACACCTCTCTCTCCCCGTGCCCCCACCCTCCCACCTCACTTCCTTGCCCCTCCCCGCCCTTTTTCCTTGCCCTCTGGAGAACAACACTATGTTCTTAACACCAAGCCAGTGGTCACTATCCGTGTCAGCTGAGCAGCCTTGTTCACAAATCGTGTGTGTGTGTGTGTGTGTGTGTGTGTGTGTGTGTGTGTGTGTGTGTGTGTGTGTGTGTGTGTGTGTGTG
>JAUESE010000027.1:9495720-9510844 GCA_032274725.1 Malacoctenus triangulatus
TTCCTGTTCAGACATTCAAAGTTTTTTAGGAGCGAGAACAAAGTTTAGACCGAACTACTCCGCAATGGTTCACCTTCAGTTTAACAAAGATCAAAATGAAAAGTTATGGAAGACAAAAAATCCAAACGGTCCCGATGATCTGCGTGATAAAAACTAAAAGGAGGCCTGATCGTTCCTACAGATTTATCTCGATTAGGAAGGAAGCCAGAGTGTCGCGTGTCGATTGGACAGGTCTGAATTTGAGCCCATAAATTAATTTCAGAGAAGCTGTTTAGCAAAGAATTGATTTAAAAGTTTTATTTGTAAACATTAAATAATTCTTTCTCTCTAAAGTTTTGGAATCCGGCACCAAATGCGTTACATAAGTAGTAAGTACATCATGATGCCAAAGATGTAAAGGCTATATCACACACTCTTGAGCCTCTTCTAAGGTGGGCTCCCCCTCCCCCCCCCCCACCCCCCCATTTCCAAACGTGTTAAATCATACCTACCTAGACGTTTATAAGACATAAAACATAGACAACGTGCTCAGCATGAACTTGGATGGTTTGAAATCGTTTAAATTGCACCATGCTTAGTGTAGCTCTTGGCAATAGAAATAATAAATATATAGAAACGTTTATATTCAACAGCAACAATACTTACAGCACATACAAACAAGGAATGTCTGACAGTTTTACAAACACCATGGGTCCCTCATTTTTCTATACAGATGAAATATTTTTTTTTCCACATATGCGTCATACATAAAAGGAGTGCCAATACTACGAATCTGTATCAAATCTAGCAGACTACATAGTGTCCGGTATATATTATATATAGACATCACCTCAGCAAGTGCCTATAAAAAAAGGGAGGAAAAAAGAGGGTGGAAAAGAAAACGTAGAACATGCGTTGTCTTTTCTGGATACTTTTGGGATCCTGTCAGAAACACATAGGCACGAGTCAAAAAAAGGAACTGAAATCTTGTCATTATAACAAATTATGTACACATGTTATAAACCGATGCATCGGAGGCATCCCATATTCTATCGTAATATACAGTGTGTATGTGCGTGTGTTTTATATATATTTATATATATAAATGGAATATATTACATCTGAGTATGCTGAATCAGTGGAGCCGATGTTAAATGATTGCAAGAACAGGTTAATTTAGTTGACAATTTGTCCATTGGAGAGAGTTCTCCCAGTGATAGTTCACTCAGTTTGGCACTCGAGAAGAGGAAAAGAAACAAAACAAAACAAACGGAGGAATTAAAAGGCCTACACAGCGATCAAACTCTGCCTTTCTCTTTCCTCCCGTAACTTCTGCGTTTTTCTTTTCTTTTTTTTTTTGTTCATTTAATCGTTTCTCATAACGTGGTTGTGTGGTTCTATTAGCCTAAGGAGCTTGCAATTATCCCCCCCCCTCCCCCGCCCCCTCCCGAAATAATAACGTTACAAATCTGCAGAGTCTGACTCCAACAGTCTTTTGGAAGTTCTTTTCGAGGCGCTCGCCCGTGACGCGCACTCAGAAAGGGAGGGTGTCGAGGAAAAGTTTGTCAATTATTGCCGGCGGGGGGACTAGATCTTCTAGCTTTAGGTAAAAGATACGCTGCAGACCTTGGGTACATAGTGTGCGCAGTTCGGGGAGCTTTCCCAAGAGTTTTGACAGGTAGTTGGGACGATTCAAGCCACCGCCATTGAATGTCACTTGGTCTTTGAGGCAGTTGACTATCTTGTTTTGCAGGTCCTCGACTCTCTTGGGTTCCTTGAGCCCGTGTCGCTCTGAAACGTGCAATAAAGAACACAGAAGGGATTTTTTTTTAAAATTCTGATACGTTCACTTTCTCTTATTATAGAGCGAGGTTTTACAGTTCCAGCTGCGGTTTACGCACCTGTTACCATGGCGAGAGCTGCGATGCAGGAAAACGCGGAGATGTCGATGTTCATGCTCTGCAAGTTTGAAGAAAACTCCACGATAGCGTCCACCCACTCTCCAAATCCACGGACGCACTGTAGTCTGTGCAGCACCACTCCATTACAAAAAATAAGTTTTCCCTCCACGGGGTTGGACCTGCAATTAATAACGAAATCACGTTAATTAAAAGCCCGGCAATAAATGGGAATTTAAGAGCCTTTCTAATTATTGGGCAGCTTAATAAAGCTCAAAGCAATGGAGCTTGAAGGAGGGACTGATGATTATCTAAGGAGCCCAGATTGTTTTGTTTTTGAAGCAATCGCTCGGCCTCACCTGTAAGCCAGCCGGAGGACAAAAAGCTCCAGGAAGGCGGACTCGAAGAGGAGGTCCTGGTCCTGCTTGGGCAGGTCGGAGAAGCCGGGGATCTTCTCCGCCCAGCCCCGGATGATCTCCATGGAGCCCGTCAGCAGGTCGTAGAACTGCTGGATGTGCTGAGTGTTGTCTCCGGTCATTTGGTAGTCAGGGTTAGCCTGGAACTGGAATTTAATTTAAACAGCGCCTTAATGAGGTCCTTTAAAATATATAATCCGTGAAATTGCAAATGCCCGTTTCCAAGAAAGGGAGAAGGAGAGCGAGAGCCAGAGCCAGCTTTTTACTATTAAATTCATGTCTTCTTTTTATTATTCTTATTATTAAGTTCTGCATTTCGACGCAATTCACTGAAAATATGCCACATTAAAAGCCTGACAAAGTTTGAAATTCAGCCGCGTGGCCTGTTGCAGGAAACTTTCTCGGTAATAAATCGCTGCCTCACGTTGGACTAAATTAAAAAGCCCGTTAATCTGGTCCTGGCTGTGTTTTTTTTTCCCACAGAATAATACACCTTGCCTTCTTTTTTTCTCCCCCCTCCTCCACTCCTTTAAACAGCGTGTCTGCGTGTTTTGTTCCTGCGGTGGAAACTTACTCTGGAGTAGTCCAAAGCAGACATGGACGGGTTCGAGTCCACATGGGCCCGAACTAGCGCGCTGATGAGGCTCACTGGTGGCGAGGGCGGGGAGGGTTCCTGGGGACTTTTGGGTTTGGATGGGAGGCGTCCTCTCCGACCTTTCAGGTTATCCGTTCGGACAACTGCGTGTGCAAAAAAAACAAAACAACAACGATAAACGTAAAGTGAATAAAACACATTTCGTGCTAAAAAAAAAAAAAAAAAAGATTCCCAGTGTGAAAATCTAAACTTCAGCTTTAGGAATAACAGCTTGTGTGGCCTAAACCTACCTTCTCTCACCATTCCGACCACAAGGCACTTCTGGAAACGGCAGAACTGGCAACGATTTCTTCGGCGTTTGTCAACGGGACAGTTTTTATTTGCTAAACACACGTATTTTGCATTTTTCTGAACGGTGCGCTGCAAAGAGAAAGGTACACATGGTCACTTTTTAGGCCCCTTTACCAAACTGCAGAAAACACAGACAGCTGTAAATGCTGCTCAACTTTGGAAAAATAGATTTTAAAAAAAATAGATAAAAACCCATCAACGCATCATGCTGGCATCATGCTGTACACAGCATCAAAGTGGGAAATAAATCAGTAAATTTACATTCTGTCTTTCTGTTTTTTACTCGTTCTTTTGACATCAGGTGTGTGTGCGTGTGTGTGGTGATGAAGTCACTTTAAACCCGCATTTAGACAGTTATTTTTTCCTCTCTGTGGCGTTCACAGTTGAAACAGAATTTAATTCTTTTCGAATGGGGGAAAAAAAGGAATTTTAACTGCAGCGAATTATCATTAATAAAGTTTTTATCGCTCATATCAAACAGTAACAGTCATTCAGAGTCGCTGTCACGCCGGCCCACCTTGAAAAATCCTTTGCAGCCCTCGCAGGTCCTCACTCCATAATGCTGGCAGGCTGCGTTGTCCCCACATACCGCACACAAGCCCTCGTTTGACGGAGATCCTCGGGACGGGGGCGACGGCACTTGGCTGTCCACCAGCTGGTGGCCGTGGCTGAGCTGCAGCGAGTGGGGGAACGCCAGACCCGCCTGCTTTCGGATGGCGCTGGGCACCGCGAAGCTCTGTCCGTCCAGGCCGCGGTGCGCGCCGGGGCCGTCGTGGTTCATGGAGACGTGCAGCGGCCCGTCGAAGCGCATCTGGCAGCTGGAGACGGGCGTGCCGGGCGGGGACTGCTTGAAGGAGAAGAGCGAGAGCCGGGACACGGGGTTTTTGCGCTGGTCGATCATGTGGGACGTGGCCGCGACATAGTTCTGGTGGAAACTGTGGAGGGAGCCGGGGTCCTCCCACATGTGGTTGGGCTGGACCTGGAAGTTCGGCGTGCTCGGGGCGTGAGGCGAGGAGGGCTTGAAGTACATAGGCCCGGAGTGAGCCATCATCTCCTCCGACTGAGGCGGCAGGTGGCTCTGCTGATGGTAGCTGTGCATCTGGACGTCCTCCACTTTGATAGAGGACTGATCTGAGTGCGGCATCTGATACAGACAGGGCGGCTTCACGTCGTAACCGGTGTTATAGTTGTCCATGAATGTACTGAAACTCGGGAGAGAAGTTGTGGCTGTGATTTCAGTGTTGGTCAAGTCCATGCTAAACTTAACGAACTCGGGTGTTAGGAAGTCGCAGCTGTATTCTCCTGCAGTGTGGTAGCTGTAGCTCTGGGAAGCAGGACTCGCTCCTTGTGGTGATGATCCATACTGAGCCTGGACGCAGGGCATGGCTGAAAGACCAGAAACCGGTGGAAACACATGAGAATTCCCCTCCAAGCCAGAGTTTTTCAAACAGTTGTGGAAGTTTGTGCCGGTCAGAGTCAGATTGTGTTAAAAAAAAAAACAGAGGGACAGACAACGTGGAAGTTCAGTTCTCTAGAAATAAAATGCAAAGCGAAGAAAAATCTGTTTGTAAAATGATAAAACATGTTCTGCATCTCACCTCAAGTCTTCTGACAGTTGTCCGGTGACACTTGAAATGGGAAATGTCAGGAGTTGTATGGATGTCTGGTTTGAAGAAAGCGACTCTTTTCTGGGTTTTCCCCTATTAAAACAAGATATTTTAGACTTTTACCAGAATATTCAATAAAGCATTATTAAAAAAAAAAAAAGAAAATCATAGGATCCCGATCAGATCAGCCTCAACTTGTCCAGTTGCGCGTAAATTGTCGCCAATTCCTGCTGGTCGTGCGGAGCATGGGACACAGTTATATCGTAAGTTTAAAAGAGAGGTGGAAAAACTGCGTTAGAACTGAAAACACTGAACGGCGTGAGGCGGCAGACTATTTTCTGTTTAAGAGTCTGCTCCGGCAAGATCGGGGAAAAAAAACTTTACGCACTTGGCAAACCGCGACAACTTCAAGGAAAGTGAACGCCGTAAATTGGCATTAAATGACACTCGCATCCAGCGATCTTCTGCTTCTACTTGATACTCTAATTTGAGTTTTATCACAGGGAAAAAAAGGGGGTCCCGAATGATCCGGAGAGAGCGGCGTGAATGAAGCGCAGTCACACATCATGTTGCAAAGGAGGGAAAAGGAAGGAAAAAAAGGATCAGATTCAATCTTACCTCTTTCACATCAGGATCGTGGGTTTCAGTCCATGCGATAAGCATGTAGGTGGTATTCATCAATTTTGGTAAAAGCTCCAAATCATGAGCGTTGGTGAGAGCGACGCCGGGGAGGCAAAACCGTGTGACTCCGCGCACTGACAGCGACACGAGCTTCGACTATCCAGTCTGGCCAATGTGGCTTTGTTTATGTGAGCTCTGGGTACCGTGGCCCACGTGTTTCACAGCGCGACGTCATCGGCGTCTGCGCTGACGCCGACCAATCCGCCTGGGAACTTACTCAAGCCCCAATTTTTGCGGAGAGCATGTTTGCCTGCTGGTATGTGTCCTGTGTTGCTTCCCACATGGACACTAGCAGGGATGTAGTGGAGGGTAAGCCCACCTCAACTCACTCAGGACACGTTTAGTGTTTATATATAGGACTGAGGTCCTGCTGGTCTCTGGCTGGTTTGAGTGTGACTCGTGTTTTTGATAGAAGGTCACAAAGTTCAGTGCCTGTTAATTTTTTTGCTTTGTGATCACATTCTTCTGATACTTTCACATATGTTCATTTTAACCTATTTAATTTTTTATTGCCTTTTGTGGACACAATAAAGTCAAAGGTTGATCCCCTCCTCCTCCCTAATCAAGTAGACACTTAAATATAAACACATTTGAATGTTATATCTGTTAAAACAGACTTTATTTGCAGCCTGATTGTTGTTATATTACTACATTTCAGATGAGTGTACACTGGCTCATTTAGGCACAGTTATGTCACAATGAAGCTGATACGTCAGCCTCACTACGCTCGTATGAAACGGGCCTAATGAAGCACGGGGGGGTCAATATTATTCTTTGTTATCTTCTGACAGTATCCCTGTATTTCAATTGTGTTCCAAATTTAGACCTCAGATGGGGTGGGGTCTGCGAGGTGGGCTGCCTATTCATAGCGCCGGTGGTGTATGCGAGCTACTGGAGGAGGAAGGGGGGATAATTAGTGGGCCGGTAGCCAGTTGTCATAGGGGACCCAATTTAGTCCCCAGAGAGGGAAACGTGATAGGAGCGGGCAGAATGGAGAGTGACGCAGAAAACGCTCAAGTTGACGCAGTCGCCAAAATAATCTTGTGGTGTTATTGTTCTGCAGCGATGGAATAACTGATCTGGGAGTAATCTTACAGCAACACCTTGTAGCCAAGTAGATGGCCTGAATCTTTCTGGGAGCACTCTGGCTTATAAATCCAGGAGGGAGCGAGTGGAGAGGAGAGCGTGAGGAGAGACGGGGCCTCACATGCTCCAGCCAGCGTCACACCACTCACTGCACCGTATGTTTTTGCCCCTGGACGGACGCTTTATTATCCGAACCCCACAATAACCATCAGTCTTAATGCGATTCCTTTTTTCTTTTGTGCTGACTTGTATCCACTGAACACAGTGTGGGCAGGGGAAGGGGGAGAATAACGGTAGCGTGGTTACACTCACCTCTAGAGGACACTATTGTTCACCAGCCATACATCACCCAGCTGCTGTTTCTTACAATTAACCTTTTAATTAAGCTGACCCCATTAACGCTGTGTGGTCACACCCAGTCGTTTTCAGGTGAGCTTTATGGCAACATTTGTAGATTGTAAATCCCCAACGCGGGTCTGCTGGGGGAGTGGAGCTGTGGAAGAAAAAGTTCAAACATTTCGGTGTAAGTTTTCTAAAATCTTCATCATAGGTGCCGTTTGTTTTCCTACTCTAGCATTTTAAAAACACATCAATTATGCGGTAATCCACTGATCATGCACGGTGATTCATGAGACACTCGCCTACATAATCTATTGAGACTCGTAGTTTGTCAAACAACTGGTGACAGGAAGCTTCCTCCTGGCATCCAATTTACTATTCGGAATAAAAACACACAATTAGAGGTTTAATTGACCATTTCACTGAATAATGATTAACTTTTACATTTCCATGTGCAGTTAATTGAAAGAAATGTGAACGGAGGGGTTAGTTTTAATCACACAGGAGATGTTTCCTGAGAGGATCTTCTTTCAACTTTCTTGAGGAAATGTCGTCTGACGTGAACAATAACGGCCTCAAGAAGCAGAGGTGTGTCTTCTCAGCGTGATAATTTTCTCTTAATTATTGATTTATAAAATAGTTAATTGATCATTAATTCATCCAACTTTACCCCCCCCCCCTCCTCTTGTACAGCACCAAATTGTGGCAAATTTGCTTTATTAGTGGATGAGACTCATCATCTCAAGGTCACGCGGCGTTGCTGGTGGGTTGGCAGCTCCCCAAGGGGCCGACCTGCAGTCAGAGCAAGGAAATGAACAGTGATCACCGCCGGATTCGCAGCTGTCCATCATGGCGCACCTGTCTTTCTAGTGTGGCTCTTTGTTGGTGTCTATCATCAGCATCCTCGCCACACACTGAAGTACCGTCCACGAGTCCAAGTCAATAGAACACAGATTTTTTTTTCTGGTTTCTTTTCGTCAGCTCTGTTTGGTCAATACCCATTCGCAGCTTTTGGCTTTCGACACACATGACACAAGATGTTTTTTTTTCTTCAGTTCACTCCATTGAATCAACCTCAGTTTACAGAAGATAAATGCAGTGTGCATTTGCCTAGCAAGACTAAACTTTGCACATCATGTGAGGCCTTTTCATGTTTTGTCACTGATATCCTCCAGTCAAATTAGTTGTAGAGGAACAACACAAAACCAGGAAGGTTTTTCACACAGTTGTGAACTTTTTGGATCAGGAAACAACATACAAGATATATTCAACTCTCAACAAAATGTTCCTTGTTCCTGTTGTACATTATATTTGTATAAAATGTTAGATGTATCCCAAACCCATCTACAAAATCAAACTTCAGCAGATGTGTTGGTTGTGAGGGACTCGTGGTTCATATTAGTCTAGTGATATTTCAGGACATTGAGTCAGTTATATTCAGTGCAAAGAAAGATGTTGAACAATCTGAACAAAGTGAACCAAAACAAATTGACAGCATATTTAATTGCATGATTAAACCCTTCAGCTTTAAACCGTCTGTACGGAATAGAGGAGGATACTTACCACAACTGGCAACAAAATGCTCTCATGTGAAGACCGCTCTGCATCTGAGAACACTATAATTGCCGGCCTACTGTATAGAAGTTTCTTTAGGGTTGTAATTATGTACACCGTGTCTTCAGCAACGGAATCACTTTCAGGAACTTCAGTGTTTCTCTCTAGAAAAACAGGCATTTTCAAAGTTGAGGAAAAATCACAATATATTCTATGAATCACTGCTCCTTAAAAACATTTTCTAGCACAATAAGTAACAAAAGAAAACCAAAAAAACGAGACACAAACTAATCCGGGCCCTTCACATAAGTTAGTCAGGCTTTCCTGACCAGCAGATATGCATGTGGAGGAAGTTGCTGAACTGAAGCCAAGGCGGTTTGCAATATCTGCCGGTCGCGTCTGCAAACCTCATTTCATCTCGGAGCATCGGCAGGTATCAAACTTTGGGAGAATTGAACAGCCCGACCCTGAAGGCATCCCTTTGCTCAGTGTCTTCTTTCCATTTCTGGATTCCCTCTTTACAAGCTTAAATGTCTACTTAATATGCTTTAATGCCTGCTCTTTAGAGCCAGGGAGCACTTCATCACTTTTATACACCTTTATATAACACACTGTTAACTAGCAATGCCTTATGGAACAGCTTGTCTTGCAGCTGGAAGGCGCCTCCATGGCATGATGGAGGTACCTGTTCACCATTCACAATGAGACAGTAAAATGGGAATAGAGGCCTCTGCATACTGCTGCTGTCTATATCAGTCAACGATGAATATTCATGAATCACAGTGTCATGACATGCTCTGTAATTGGCAGCAACATTAGTAATGACACTGCTGGTATCAAGTCTCTGCATATTCATGTGGTGGGGCAATATTTCCTTGTGGCGCTGTTTTTTTTCTGTCCTCCTGAAAGTGGAAATGTATTCCGAAGCTGCAGGTGTCCCTGGTTCCACAATCAATTGCTGGCTGGATTGTGCCCCAGTGAAAATCAGACAAACCATTAGTTTCTTTGTCAATTTCTTTGATTAATAATATATCCCAATTGTAAGAAGCTGAGAGGACTCTAAATAGCACAAAGTGAATCTCTTTAGTGATATAATATGGACCTCACAGGCTCTTATACATCATGTCTGTGTCAGTGCTTGTTGGGTTTCTAAATGATCTTGGATGAAATGTATCGTGCCTGCAAAGTGACTGAATCAAATTATGCCTTTATGATAGCAGACGAAAAATATTGGCCAGCCGTGCAGCACAAAGGTGGAGAGCAACAATTACAGAGAAATAGCTTCAGTATTTTCAGTGCCCACATAGATTACTGGTTCCCACTTTGAGGAGGGGGGGGGGACACCAGAGAGCACAGGGGGAGTCCCGAGGCTTTGCCTACTCTGAAGTGGTCAAAGAAAACGAGAATGTAGCACTGTTTTTAAATATGCAGGAGAGTTACAAAACTGTCTAGTGCTTTTATTTTGAAAATCTCACACTCTTGAATGTTGGTGAGAGTGTCGGCTGGAGTAAATCAAAGGTTCGAGCTGTTTTTGTCATTGAGCAGCGCTGACAAACTAATGCACGCTTTTTAAATCGCAGCCTGGACTATTGCAACTGACTCAAAAGTCTGCAGCACAGGTTCCCACTAAGAGCAGAAGAAGAGCACAGATCACTCCAATCCTAAAATCCCTTCAGTAGCTGCATGTTTGTTCGATCGATTCTAAAATTATTTGATTATTTTACAAGACACTGCGGGGGCTCACACCAGATTACATCTCAGAGATGCTTTAACTTCATGAACAGGAACGCCTCTAAGATCTGCTAGCGCGTCTCTTTTAAGTATTTTTCAGAGTAGAACACAAATGTTTTGCAATGCCTCTTCAGGACGCTCTGCTCCAAAACTGAAGAGCAGCCTGCACTTTTAAACGCAGGCCCAAAACCCTTTTAACTTTTCGGTCCGGCTTATATAAGAATCCTTCCAAAGTTTGGGTTTTTTCATTTCCTTCTTCTCCAAGTTGCTGCGATGTTCTATGATTATATTTATTTATTGTAACATATATGTATTGTTTCTGTGAAGTTCTTTGAATGCCATTTGACTATTTCTGAAAAGTGCTCCATAAATAAAATTTCATTGGTTGGTTATTTTTGAAGGGTTGTTATTTTTTAATCATTGTAGATGGAGCTGTTGCAGTGTTATTTCTAACTCACATCATCCTTTAACTGTTTTTTTTGTTTCAACAATTTTTTCCTCAAATTTACTGGATTGTGATTAGTTTTCAAAGCGCACAGTTGAAATTGTGGCCGATAGTTTTGGTGTTCCCATTTCGTCAGGCCGACCTGTCCTCACTGCTTTGTATAAATTGTCTTTTGTCCAAAGCCATTTGAGGTTTGCTCAGATTTTACAGTTTACACAGACAAAGTCTGGGTTTCACTGAGCTTCACTGAGCTTTTTTTTTTTCCCTGACAGTCTGCACAGTGTGACAGACTTCTTTTTGTACTGGAATACGCTGCGACTCCATTTCGGCCCCACTAAAGTGTCCTAGAATGGATAATGAGGGAATTGGATAAAGCTTTGCCTAAGCTGTGAGGCTTTCTCCTCTAAGCAGCTGAAGGGGAGGATTTTTCTTCTCCAGGGTTCAGTTTGTCTTGAACCGTCCAAGCTGTGGTGTGAGGACGCAGACCTGGTTGTAGACCAATAGGAGAAGGAACACAAGCACAGTTTCCGGCAATGGGAGAAGTTTACAGATCCTCCTCAAAGTAAAGCAGAGCGACCAACGTTGTGAAAACATGCGATGTGACTCAAAGCTTCATTTGTTTGTGAGGAGGAAAGCCTTGTCAGGGAAGCACTCTCTGTGTGGAAGTGACGCTTCTGCAGTGAGCTGCCCTACTTTCAGTGGATTACTTTATTACTGTTGCATTTGTGTCTTTCGGATTGAGGAGTGCGTCTCTCGTAAATGTTCACGAGTCTCATTGAAGATATCCGGAAGTAAATCTGGTTCTATAGTGACGCCATGTCATCATATTCCCATCGTATCTCTGGTCAGCTATTTTCCACTTCTTTAGATTTAAGATACAACAGATTACAACTCCACCATTTGGCACATTTTCCTTGAAAAAGAACAATATTTAAGTACTTTGTTGCTGTCTGAATTTGATTCAGGGTGCAGATGAGGCGCCACCGTGGGCTGCGGTGTGCGCTTGGTTTTCAGCGATGGATAACTAACCCTGCCATGTTGGCGGTGTTTCCCTCTCTCTCTTTTTCCTGTTGAACACCAGCTGCGCCGTATCGGGGCCGTGCGGGAGGAGTCATGGTGTTCCACAAGGAAGTGATGGGGGAATGCTGTCAGTGCTGGCGGGGGAGCGTGTTTGCATTTTATGACCACAGTCTCAGCTGGAGGACTCACAAACAGGTAACAGGTGAGATTCAGTATGGCGGAGCCACACTTCGGTGCTGCATTGTTAACAGTCAGCAACACATAGAACTTCATGTTCTTTGGCTGTGATAGATGATAGATTACAAGGCTCCAGCGTGATGTGTTTATGAGTCACACTTTTAGTAAAACTTCAGAGCTGCTGTCATTCGTCTTTTACTTCTTCTTTTAGATGATCCACTTCCACCATTATCTTTATCGAGACGAGTTTCGCCAATTAGTCAAGTTTGTTTGTTGCCATGTCTCAGTGGTGTCCATCTGCATGCCACATGCCGATTCTGTGATTAATCTGGACAGACAGTGTTCAGGAATGTTCTGGGGAGTGGAATGTAAATAAGCAGGTGATGTATTATGTTTTATCGCTTGATGATGTCTGACAGCTTTGTCACAGAAAATACATGGCGTCCCTTTCTCCAAATCCATCACCAGAAATATAAAGACATATGCATAATAATGAAACACATTTATTAATGCGCACTGTCCCCTGCAGTCATATGACAATGAAATGGATGACTGGTTTTCTTGTGCGTCGACGCTAAAATCCGGGAGTATCGCGTGTGAGGGCGGCTGAACAGGTGAGAACAGTCTGTACAGACAGAGGTCAGAACAAAGCAGCCGTCTGACGGTCACACAGGGGTCAGATGGCTTAAAGAAAATAAAGATCGAGTTGAACGTTGCCCTTCCAAGCCCCATACAATTTATCTACTCTTGAGTCTAATTGAAGCTCGTGATTTAGGATGTACGTGATGAATTGGAAGGTAATGGGATACAAAAGACTCACCCAAAAATACATCTTTTGAAGCTGGGATCAATATACCTCGATGACTTTGTCTGATGTTTCCAGCCAGCAGAGGTGAGAGTTTGGAACGTGGCTGCACTGGTTCACCGTGGAGACCTTCTGGAAATGGAAAGCAGCCTGTCTTAATACACCTGTGCTTTCCCAGCAGTGACACGTCAATACGTCTGCCATGAACGACGGTCTATCAGATGTGTTGACAAAGCCTGACATCGCTCATTCGTCTGTGTTAAAATCACATCAACAAGTCACACAGTTGCAGTGGGTGATGAATATGTAATAAATATGGGCACTCCAAACAGTTTTTAATGAATCCCATTTCCATTGTCCTGCTGCTGGAAGTCGTCTCAGACAAACAAGTTTTTCTCCTTGTGGGTACCATTTGTTAATCAGTAAAAGCGTAGATAACAGTGAGCAGCTGTTTTATGTGGCATTATGTCACTTTAGTGTTCAGCTTGTTCCACTACAGAGTGAAAAAAATCTTTCAGTTGATTCTAATTGACATTGAGCAGGAAAAACTGTTTAAGATCGTTCATTTACATTAATTAGCTGTTTAGAAGAACCATCTTTATTTTTCTGTTTTCCGTGTTTGGTAAAGTATTTGGGATGACTGAGCAAAGAAATGAACCTAGGAGTCCCATTTTCCCCTGCTGCACCGGTGTCCATTGTACCAGTGTCTTCGTACTTTCTGAAGCGATTGTACACGGATGATTCCTCTCCAGTGCCAGCATGCGACTGCGAGCGGGCGCTGTCCAGCCTCATGTTACTGAACCGTCTTTGGCGTTGTGATGGAAGTTGCACCCGAGTAATCCGAGGCCTCGTAGTGAGACACATCACATCTTACGATGAAGTCCAGAGCAGCACTGTGTTTGAACTGGGGAGGATCACTCCTCCTTACATGCTGCATGGAGGTTAGTCCAGTCGTTCAAGAGTGGATGTTAACTCTTCTGTTCTCCCACAGCGAGGGAAAGCATCCTCTTGTGGTTATGATTACACACCAAATCAATTATCTATGCTGCTAGTTAGGGGCTGCTCAAATGTGTTTTGCCCCCTTTTATTTACTCCGGTTGAACTGACTGGCGGTGAAGAGGGGGGGTTTTTAAACCCTTTCTTCTAATCCGCAGTTATTCTTCTTTTCTCCCTTTTCAAAACTGGGATTTGCAGACCATCTGGGACTGCAAAGAAGCTTCTAATAGGCAGAGTAAAGAGCGATTTCACTGTTAAAAATTTGATGAAAGTCATTTAATCCCTCTCCATTTAATTTGTTAAAAAATATACAGAAGAAACTTGATGTTTTTTTCGTTCTCTCCCAAAGTTCAGGTTCCTGGAAATGTGGTCTCAAAGCATGCAGGTCCCTTTTTGCTGTTCATGCTGTCATAGTGCTAGAAATGATTGTTGTTTTTAACCAATGGAATATGTATGGCCTCACAATATTGTTCCCGTCATGAATATTACAGTGGAAAGTTGTGCGTATGCGAATAGCATCTTGATCCATTCTAAAGATTTGGGACAATAAGTATCCAAATGTTGATGTGTTTCCTTGGCTCCCGTTGTCAGATCTCAAAACTGCCCCTGTGCAGGGAGACGATTTCTCATCAGGCACCAGCAGCCGGAGCACCGAGCTCATTCACGGAGGAGTCCGATATCTACAGAAAGCCATCATGAAATCGGATTACAAACAGGTAAATGCTTCATTTTTTCTCTGCAGCTGACACTTATCCGCAGAATTCCTGGTCCCTCTGGTCATATTGCTTTATTTACTCCCACGTGTTCATTTTTCATTCACGGGAACCAGTGACATGTTTGCCTTGAATGACTGCCTGCCTGGAATTTTCAGAAGTTGTTTTGTTGTTTTAAAGAAATTGTACAACTTGGCAGACCTCTTTTGTTACCCTATTGTGAATTAATTCATCAAATTATCTCTCCATAATAGGTGGAATGACGCTTATGTGTCCTCCTTTGTTGAGTTGTTTAAGACGAGCCACCCAGGTTCAAACTAAAATGTCACCATTTTTTGTTACATTTTCCTCTCTTTGAGGTATCTCATTATGCTCCGCCGGTGTGTTTTCTGTAGGACCCTTATTTTTCTATCTGTAGGAACATATGAGGATGCTGGTGGTGAACAGCGGAGGAGACCAATTAGTGTGATTGCAGGAAACGCAGCTGCCTAGTCAGCAGCTCAACAGTAAAACGTGGACGATACTACAGAGGGCAAATTAAAGCAACAGTGCTCCAGGTTGCAATCTTTAAACTTCTAATCACTTTTTTACCCCAAGAACATTTTTTTTTTGTGTGGAGTTTTTTTCCTGCCACCAAAAAGGCAGGAAAAGGTCTGGTTCTATATTGTGTTTGTATACATATTTACACAATGATAATATTGAGAAATTTGGACTTTTTTAATGAAAGTAAT
>JAUESE010000027.1:9514494-9525147 GCA_032274725.1 Malacoctenus triangulatus
GTGTGTGTGTGTGTGTGTGTGTGTGTGTGTGTGTGTGTGTGTGTGTGTGTGTGTGTGTGTGTGTGTGTGTGGCGTGCACGTACGCCACCGGTGGCACAACTTTGCTAACCACATACTATAATGGTCACATTCACCCTACAGAGATGAAGAAGTGGATTCCATGGTCTTCCTAATACATCATGGCAGGGTGCATACTCTTGTATGTAATTCATTCTAAAATGTGGCCTTTAAATCTGTTGTTTTCTTGTTGTGTTTTTTTCCCCCGTCTTCCTCTTTATTTATTATTTATTTTTTTTCTACTTTTGCCCGGAGTTTATTTATATATTTCCTGCAGTGAGGGAATAGCTTGCAGCAGGCCGTAGCATTAAGCAGAGCCCACCAGCTAGCTAGCCTCAAGTCGCTCAAACGTAAAATAAATCAGGGCACAAAGGACCCTGCTCATTCCTGCAAAGTAGCAACATTTTCCCCGGCCAACAATGAGGACTTGAACTTCCCTGGCAATAACAAATAGAAAGAAAGTCACCCGAGACACCAACATTAAAAGTGATTAATCATCTCTATTCTCTCTTTACTTTTGAACCACGGGATTGTCCAGCAATAAATCTTCAAAGATGTACATAAGAATCACTTCCTAATGAAACTGGGCTTTGTTCATTTGTCACCTTTTAGACCCTTTCATTTAAATTACAAAACTTGTGACCTTGTGACTCTGAATATAGATCTCTGGTATTTTAGAGCTGAACAGGGATTAATCCATAAATCTTGATACTAGATTTCTGTGTTCATTAAAAGGATTCTGCCGGGGGATCTTCCACCGGAAAAGAGGATCAGCCTCTGTCAAGATTTGTTTGCCATCATATTGACATCTTGAAAAATGTCATTATTAGGAGGGCAAGTGATTGTTTTTTCGGGGGGGTCATTTGCAGGAGGTTCTCTTCAAAATGTGGGATGCAGCATTGCAATCTCAAACGAGCTGCTTTAAAAAAAATCCACATCTTCTGAATGCAGCGGTTCGGATCACGTGTACGTGCGAGGGTAAAAGAAGGAGCGCGCAAGCAGCCGGTTTCGCAGCTCCTTCCGTGACACTCCTGCTATATTTAAAGATTCTGATGCGTCTCCTCCGCATTCCACACGTTTCCTGCCCCCTTTTGCTGACGAGCGGTTACCCTTCGTAGTGCGGCAGGAGAGAGGGGAGGGGCGGTCGGCGGGGCCCGCGCTCAGGCCAAAGGGCCACTGTGGCTTTAAGTGTGCTCCTTGTGTGGCCAGAGCAGCCATCGCACTGATGCAAAGTGACAGGGACAGATGTGACATATCGGTTCCGACACACTTCCATACCACCAGTCACAGGCTCGGGGTGACTCACATCCCCCTGCTCTGGTCCTGTCCCCCCGCTGCAGGACAACACAACGATGCTCGAATGAACCTCGCCATCGCCCTCACTGCTGCCAGGTATGGGGCTGCCATAGCCAATTACACTGAAGTGGTGCACCTAGTGAAGAGGGCAGACCCTCAGACGGGGAAGAAGAGGGTCTGCGGAGCGCACTGCGGGGATGTGATCACAGGTAAATCCAACAAAAGCCGCTTCCTTCCTGCCTGCCTCCCTCTATTCCCACTCTCTCTCGCCCTCACAACAGGGGCCCTCCCAGCACCTCTTACTCAGTGCTAGTTTGCACATAGTCACCGCACATCTAATGCAGGGGCTTTTAATATTTTATAAGCGTTTTATGGTGTAGAGGGCTGCTTCAGATCTTGTAGGGAGGAACATAAGACAGAATTAGCGTACTCCAAATGGCCTTACTTACCTTTTAAATGTCATGCATAGGGCCAGCTTTGGAAGAACAGAGCAGTTTCGGGGGGGAAGATGGTATTCTGAAACATTTCATGAATAACCAAGATTTGAGGATCTCAACACATGACCACCCCCTGATGTTTTAAAAGATGGAAGTGTGCTCTTGGAGGAGATGTCTCACTTTAATAATGTGAGAGGAGGGCCTCTCATAGGGAGGGCTGAGTCTGAAAGGATAATAGAAACAGTTTTGTCAACAGTTCTTTTTTTCTTTGTCTTTTTTTTTTCCCTCTCTCTCTCTCAGTTTTGTCTCGCAGAGAGAAAAGAAAAATTCTGACATTTTTCCATCCTTCTCCCGCTTCGCGTCGGCAGCGTCCTCGCGTGTCGGTGTTTTTTTTTTTTTTTTTTTTAAGGGTAGTTTGTCATTCATCTTGTTGGAAAAACAGATCATTTGCAATCCTCGCCGTATCTTTTGATATGCATCCCATTATATACTGTAGCTCGTCAACATCAGGCCTCACATTAACAAACATTTCCCTTCCACAAATTCAAAGGACCCTCAGTCACTGCCACCGAGCTGCTCTGTGACACAAAGAGGCAAGAGGGAAATTAGGTATGTCTGTTTCCTATTAATTACAATCCTGGGAAGTCTCCCATGGACACACTCGAGCCACTCTATTACGGAGAGAGGGGGGCGTTCGCTGATAAATTAATAATCCAGCTTGTCACCAGCCACAGATGAATAGCCCCTGGTGATTGATGCTGTTTTCTTTCATAGGGCAGGAATTTGATGTCAGAGCCAAATGTGTTATCAATGCCACGGGACCTTTTACGGACGCGCGGAGGAAAATGGATGATCAGAAGAACCCCGACATCTGTCAGCCCAGTGCCGGGGTGCACATCGTCATCCTGGGCTATTACAGGTAACTAACGGTGGACCCCTACGTCTCTGTCACTATCCCCCTGTATCACCTGCTCCTCAGCGGCGCCGTCTCATCAGTTCATTAGTTAGCTCCAGTAGAGAGAGGCTCAGCCTCCTGGCCACAACAAGCCGGGCCCCGCCTGGCAGTCCTGCTGGTACGTCTGGCTCAGAGCAGGTGCTCTGTCCGACCAGGACCCACAACTGGGAGGGGTGTGAGGGGTGCCATGGCTCCATGTGAACATTTAGGTGATGGTCGGAGATTATTTGCACGGCTCTTAAACCTCGTCTCTTGTTGACGTCGCTCCTTTTTCTTGCTGCTGGCTTCCTCCCTGACTGAGATTTCACTTTTCTTATTGATGCATGTTATTTGTGCTCGCGAGGAACGAGGGCTACTCCCGTGACCCAGCCTTCCCCTTCAGCCATTCCCGAGTTAAATTGAGTCGGTGCCATGTGCATGTGTTTTAAACAGGGCAATATGTGCACCCTGCGTCGAGGCTTGGGGAGCAGCGGCTGGAATTGAAACCAGCTGAATTAATCTCCTGGAAACAGCACTGACAGGAGCCTGATTATGGGGTGTCCCTTCAACCAGCCCGGCCTGCTCGTGCCCTCCCCTCCCTAGCAGACCAAAGGTTAATGCAGTCTTCTTGTTTGTTCCCCTCCCTTTGCCGTTCACCCTGCCGCGCGCAAAACGCTCACACGCCAACAGTCTTGGCAACACGCAGCTCCAGAGTCCCGTCATGTCATCTTTATGCTCGATCTGGGGAAGGACCCACAAAAGCTCCCATACGCAGCGTGGCTTCTACCGCGGAGGATGGGTCGACCTCTGAGCGCACAACCGGCCACGTCCATGGAAGTGATCCGGCAGATTTTCCACGCAGACTTCCCGAAGTGAGTAATTAATATCCGAACTATTGACTCATCATGTTTCCTTGCCCCCTTACATTACGCCATGTCCTTTTGGGACAGCCGCGATGTCAGGTGTAACTTTCACACCAGCCGGCGTGACATTTCTCCGAGGTAAACAAAAGAGTCATCGCTGTGCACTTACACTTGAGGCACTAAAGCCAGGACGTTTGAATCAGCCCTAATTCATAACACCCATTTATGATAATAAATACACGTCCAGCAAATCCCCACCCCCTCCCCCAGCATTCACCCAACCACCCTCTCTGATTTACAAATAGCTGATAGAGCAAGCAGCTGACAGAAATAAATGAGCTAATCTGATGGCTGTGTAGGACTTCCACCAGATATTAATTCATCAGGAGGCCACAGAGTACAGACAGATACAAATTCCTGTTTTAATTATGTATGGGAGCTGTGCTGGAAGCAGGAGACACCTCCGCCACCAGGACAATTTCTCAGAGCAACTTTATGAACCCCTTTGATTCCATCGTTATTTTGTTTTCCTTTCGATATAATACATGTCCCTCCTGTTTTCCCCAAACACTCAGGACAGAATAGATTTTTCCCCTTTATAGCCATGCTTCCACATGAGACATTTGATAATGAACAGGTGGAAAAATAACCTTTGCCACATTAAATTATATTGTTTTCGATTTGCAATTTTTATGAGGCCTTCCTGGAGCCGGTTTGATGTATTTTGCTCCCACTCGGAGCCTCAAATGGCCCTTGCCGACTGGCAGGCTTATCAAAACCCACGGAGGCTTTATTGAATGAGTGACCAGTGGGTATCTAAACAGAATGCAGGCGTATTGATTTTGGAGAAGTGGTCTAATTGTTTCTAGTAGACAAGGGCTTGTCCCGATGATTTGATTGATTAGCTTGATACTGGTCAGCCTCCTCATCCTCTCTCCCTGGCCAGTTAATAGCACTGTAATCCCAATACACTGCTGTATTTCTAATCCATCATCATTATCATGGCTGTACTCAGCACAAGATTAGTCTATGAGGGCTTTTTTTTTTTTTTTTTTTGCATTCCTCAATATTAGCTCTGCCTTCTCTTAGCTTGAGAAAAAAAAGTCAGCTGATTGGATCCATTTGATCTCCAGTGAAGTGCAGGGAAAGATTGCAAGACAAATGGATTCATATACGGGAGAGGGAGAGAGAGAAAGAGAGAGTGATGGATAGGAAAGCACATTCTCAGCCCGTGGGTGGAAAGTAACAGAGTACTATTATGAAGTAGCTGAAAAAGATTGGAAATTATTTTTAGGTCGGTCTATTTTATTGCCACCTAATTGCTGTACTCTACTGCTTAAGAGAGAGAATACTGTACTTTTCACTCTTATGGCTGCTGCCCTATTTTTAGATTCTGAAAATCTTATCAAATAAATGTTAGACGTTTGCTGGTTTGCCCGCTTTTGGGCTTTAATCCCTCACAGAAACAGTTACAGAATGAGTATTCAGGTGAGTATTTTAGCCTCTGTAAGCTGTATGTCTGTAAGTCAGGATGCAGCTGCAGTGCATGCTCAATGCCTCATGGTGCTCCTTGCCTGTCATCTTCATATCAATCTATAGGTCTTTGCAGGAGGCCACAACATATAAAAAGCAGTTGTTTTACTTGTGAATTATTTTTACTGGTTCTAATGTGAAGACCATTCTAAGGAAAAAATGCCGTTTCTGTTATTTAAGCTCATTTGTCATATATTTCACTGGATTTTTAAATCTGAGGTTTATTTTTACACAACTTTATTCTCACCTCCCCAAAAAAACATTTCATATTGATGTGTGTGTGTTGTGAGTGCGCTTGCAAAAGATAACAGATGAAGAATAAGACAGAGGGAGGGTTGTTGGGGATGTGTCATAGCGGTTGTGCAGATCAAGCCTGAGACTACATCTGGCTCCAGGCAGCATGGCCACAGACGGCAGGGTGACATGTGGCGTATGTCTGGGCGAGACCCTGGTAAAAGTCCCGTAGTCACAAAATGAGCAGAGAGAGCCTGGAGCAGAGAGAGAGAGAAAAAAAAAAGAATGGAGGCAGAGGACAGACCTCTGTGTGTGTGTGTGCGTGTGTGTGTGAGGAGGATACAAGTGTGAAGTGATGGAGCGAGGAGCCGTGACTGGTGGAGTCCACGCAGGCTCCGTCCTTGCCTGTGGTGGTGCCCAGGCCGGGGTCTTCACTCATTTGTCGAAGAACGTGGAAGAAAGGGGATGGGCGAGTGTGAAGAGGGGTCAGACCAGAGGGGTTTGTCACATTGTGTGGAGGTGACACCTCAGTGGACCTACTGGCCCCCCACAGTGGACAGCCAGTATCTCCCCTGGTCCTGCCCCTGAAGGGAGCGGGGGTCTCCATGGCTTCTCACAGTCACACCAGAAGTCTCTGCGTGTCTCACAGCGCATCTTCCTCGCCACTGTTCTCACTCTGACTCGAGTGGACTCTCGCCGCTGCCTGGACGGGCGCGTTTGAAGGGCCTCTTTGTTTCCCCCTCCCGCCGCCTGAAGTCGACTCCTGTTTTTGGGTTTGTGGTGAAATTTTTCCACAGCACACAACAGTTCCATTCCCCAACCATGAGTCAGCTGAACAAAGGAGGCGTCAGTGCAGCTCACTCCGGTATTAAAGAATGAAAAACTTTCTTTCCTCCTCGAATATTTCCAGTCATGAAGCCCTCGTATGCAGAAAAGGACTCTTCCTTTTGTTCACTGTCATCATTTGCGTTAAAATTCCACTCTTTGTTTTTTATTGTTCATCCAATAGGTGCCGGATGCTATACTGACATGTAACCATTCAGCAGAAGTGTTGGCTGAACCTTTTCACCCATCAAAATAATCAATTGCGCCATTAAATCCGTGGTGCCAGGTCTTCCAAGGTTAATTTAGCTCCGGAGACTTTGTTTATCACGCATAACTTTCATTTCAAACAACTATAAATGGGCATTGTCTTCATCTACATGCTTTTCATTGTTCATGTGAGACCTTCTGCTCCACAGCTACTCAGTTGTCATAAATGTTTAAAAAATGCCCTTTGATAACGAGTTTGTCATTGTTTTATTCAGAAATATCAACCGGCCCATTATAGTGGCAGGTATTTTTTCAATCAATACACAATAGCGTATTAATATTTAATCATTTATATGTCACCACGATATGGGAAAAAAGTAGGTTACTGAGAGGGAGCAGCTGGAGCTCGTTTATTTTCCTGCCGCGGCAGTGAAATACAGAGAACAGACAAGTCATTTCAGGTGTGTGCATGTGGCACATGCACTGCATATATCGCGAAGATCTATGTTGTTGTTTTTTTTTTGTTTGGTATTTCGAAGCATGGTTGTCCAAGTATTTATATTTGCCAACACGACTGTCTGCACTGTCTTTCTCTGAGACGTTAGAGGTGATTTTTCACACCCTCGAGTGTGTTTTGTCCTGCGGTTACGAAGCTGCACTCCAAGGACACGCAGACAACAGCAGGGGCAACAGTGCTGACAGTTGTATCAGTGAACTGGTGAACATCCCAGTCAGTGAACAACTGAAACAAATTATACTTCTTTTTTTCTTTTTATTAGCATTAGTTGTTTTCAAGGTATGTGAATTTTGTTTGCTCACAGGAACAACTTTGAGTCGTGCCCATGTTGTTATTGTACATTGTGTAACAATTCCTCAGTATAAGTACTGTGAATTTCAGAAGTGTGTTCTGTGTGTTTCTGCATCTCTTGTCCCATCAGGACCAGCAAAAGTCAATTCCCAAAACAGCAAAGCAATTAGGTCCTTTTCTGAGGACAGCCCGTGTATATTGAACTTATGACCACTGTAACAAACATCAATAAATGCATTAGTTGCATTAAATTGAGTGATATTAGGCAGTCATCCTGCTGGGACGATTCCAACCACGTGAACACAGGCTGCCTGATAATTTCACTGTCTGTTCACTTGATTTGTAAAACCTAACACACATAATCCGACTTCCATGTATATGCAGCTATGCTTTGATGCTTTGTCTAAAAAGTTGGTCGAGTTATAACCAGGAAACAGTCCAAACAGTAGCTGTTTTCTCGCACATTTTTGCACCATCATCATTAAAATTTTCAAAGCTAAAATGAGCAATTTTGTTGTGACAAAGAGCAGAAAGAAAAGTCTCCAAACAAGTGGCTGTTTATGGGCTCCTCAGCCCAGATTTCATAAATGACGTGAACATGACTGATGACATAAGTGTAAGTGTTGGGAACTAAGTGGATGAGGCGGCAGCATGTGAGGAGCGAACACATCTACTCAAGTAGGAACACCGGCTGCTGTCATCCTGCGCGGTGTCTCGGTCCTCCTGACAATACACACAGATCGCCAGGACAGTCCATGCCATGTTAGACTTCAAATGAACTGTACAATGACCTGCAAATGACAAGCACAGAGAGTTGCAGCCCCCCGCGACTTTAGTGTGAATGAGTTTTAACCCTTTGTTAGTGAGAAAGAGGGGAAGAAAGCATAATCTATGATCCCAATGTTTCTGGAATGTTTAAAAAGGTCAATATGCTGATATTTTTGACAGCGCTTGACCTTTTGTGAAAAAAAAGTAACAAAACCATTGGAATTGAAATAACTTCTTTGTTTAGTTCTGGCACATAATGTATCACAGTCAAAGCATGCTGTCTCCCCGCAGCATCTGCCCATGAGTGACTTGACTGTTAATCCGGTGTATTGATCTAATATCAAAAGGTGCTATTTAAATGCAGCATAACTCCCCAGGAGCCATGATCTGTCAGTGGGCTCTGTTTGGAGTCTGGCTGAATACCTAATGTCTGTTTTGTCTGTCGCTGTGTCCAGGTGGCCCAACATCTGGCCGCTACGTACAGATGCACAGGCTGCTAAATGGTCAGGTGGCTTCATATAGCTCAGGAAATATAAGTTGGATACGTGTTGCATCGCAATACCTCCTAAAAATATAGACCAACGTGGAAGCGAACGAACACACAAACTGCAGATGATTAAAACGAAGTCAGTCAAACTCAACCTGATCAATGTGAAGCCCTTCTTGGGAAAGCAACAGGCTTCAACCTTCAAACGCAAGGCAGGTAGCGGACGTCTGTGTGTGCGTCTGTGTCCGTGTGAGCATGCGCCGTCCTCAGTCTGTGATTGTATGAGCCAGTGGGTGCAGGCCACTGATCATGTGGTGTATGGAAAGTGCAGTGACTGCAAGGAAAAGCCAGATTACCTGTGTTCAGGCTGAACACATTGAGGTTTTTCCCTCTTCCAGAATCTACTAAGTAGATTCTGATCATCTTTATTCGATGAGGCAACCTACGATAGATTTGATGTGTCCCAACCCTTTTTGCAGGTATTTCGTAACTTGACTGATTGTCAAATCATTGTTTTTAACTTCAGCATTAGACAGTTTAAAACGTATTTGTGACTATGATCTGTTGAACAACATTCTTTACAGGTAATGTTGCTACATTCATGTCATGCACATGTCTATCAGTGTGCTCAGTACTAAGTAGAATTAGGCTGGGCACAATTTTCTGTTTTACTTGTGCTGTCAGTTAAAAATATGTATCTAAAAACTGAAAAAGTTAGCCAACAGGTGGGGGCTGATCTCTGAACACCACCCCAGCAGTTTTTTTTCCTTTCTCTCCATCTTTTTTTTATGCTGTCCTCCGTGCAGCTTATCATTCCTCATAACAACCAGTGGTTTAATGTGCAACAGAATTCCGAACATGTGCTGTTACTGTTCCAAATTAAGCCTGACAACAGTTAATGCATTATTGTCTATTCAGGATGGATGTTTCTGACAGCAGCGGGGACACTGTCAGTAATCCCAGAAGGCTACACCTCTTCCCAATCAGCTACTTCAATTCCAGCTCTGGTATTCCCGCACATGCATTAGATTGACCTCACATTAACCCAGATACATTTGATCTTTAAGAGCCATAAATTGGCTTTTGTCATTACCATAGGTTAATTACTGAGATTTGCTCAGCACCGTTGCTACACTGAGATTGCAATAATATGCACTCTACACAAAAGCCATTCACACTGCCTGCGTGAGCACTAAATAGGCATTGTTTTGATCTTTCTATTTCTGGTCGGAGTTTTGTTTGCGTTGGTCTATTCCTGGCGAGCCACCTCGCAGCACTTTTGATGCAGTTTGATCCTGCAGAACTCGGGTAAAGCCTCACCCTTCCTGTCATTCTCTCCTCAGTACGTCATCGGACGGGGAGCCCGAGTGGCAGTCGGACTGCCGCTCTCGCGTACCGCACTGCACCTTGATGAGGAGGAAACTACGACTACTACCACTACGATGACAACATGAGTGCTACCATGTCAACTGATGGTAATTAAATTGTGCAGATTTTTTTTTTTTTACTTTTTGAAACATTTTAAATCAAGAGAGACTGCTGCCAATAAAATTACTTTATAATACACACAGCAAGAAAACAGGATGCAAGAAATCAGTTTTGAGTATTTTTCTTAATTTGTTAAAAATCAGTAATCATGTTGATTGTCTTAGAATGTGAAAAAGTTAAGGAATATCTTGTTCTGTTTTTTTTTTTAATTCTCATGAGTTCCTTTCTGCTTGAAATTATTTTTTGGGGGGCTTTTTTTCCAAATCAGAATCACAGTGACTTTTATGAAAGCACCACGTTATTGCTTTTTCAAAGAAATATAAGACAATATAAAACAAGAGGCCGTTGTGAACAATACTGTGGTAAAAACACTCGTATTTTGGTACAAAACGTGTCAGAATCATTGACAGAGATGAGGTAACTTTCGTGCGTGTGAGTTGATCCCTCACAACTCCCACACCTGGGAGCCCGTCGCTTCGGCTGCCCTTCGTTCCATATGACTTGAATGCAGAGTTCTATAATGGTCTCTGAGGACCACTTACAGATGTTCCTCTTTAGTCCTTTGACAGGTACATGAAAAAGGTTCTATACATTTATTTAAAGGAAAATCAAAGGTTTGATTAAGCGCGAATGTTCATGAAATATTACAGGTGTGTGTGTGTGTGTGTGTGTGTGTGTGTGTGTGTGTGTGTGTGTGTGTGTGTGTGTGTGTGTGT
>JAUESE010000027.1:9538790-9561289 GCA_032274725.1 Malacoctenus triangulatus
TGTTTATGAATAGACCAAAAGCATTTCTGTGACAGTAGAAAATAAACCCCGAGGCTATTTACTGTCTCGCTGATATATGAAGTTTGTGGTTTTGATTGTGTGTGATTATGTTCTGGGAGAATGACCTTTAGTGGCAACCGTATTGTAATGTAATGAGGATGTGTCAGTCGGCAGGAGTACAGTGATGAGACGAGGCCAGGCATCCGGCGTTCGGAGCATCGATCCGCCAGCGCCGCGAGTATCGAGGAGAATCTGAAATATTTCGACGCCTCCTGCTCCCAATGCACGGCTGGATGTGTGGTCTCCCAGAGCTACTCCGAGGAGCAATCAGGTACAACGAGAAACACGGCCGAACCCCCTCCTTTTCCAGCGTGTATTTCCTCAATCAATCAAAATAATATCTATTACGGTATTCTAAACTTTTTAGTATTGGATCAATCCCGGCACTTTTCCTTAATCAAGATTTATTCTGCGAAAGATAAATCATGCAGATCTAATAGAAAAATGTGTGACAATTATGACAATGTTGTATCATGTTAATGATGATTAATGTGGAAAAGATAAAAAACAGTCGGAGCAGAGGTGAGGGGAGAGGTGGTGCAGATTGATATGGTGATGGATTCTCTTACCCCCACCTTCTCATTAACTCTGGCCTGGGTAATATGACCTGGGAGAGATTTTCTCCTCCTACTTCAGCCCTAACATTCAGTCTCTAAGCCCTGCTTGGTAAGCCCCATCTCATAAAGCACAATTAACTGGGCCAATCAGACAGGCTTAAAGTCACTCCTCTAGTGCCTTAACTCCTAATTAACCAAAATACATCATCAGCAGTGAATCAGCCCCATGGATTTCAATCATAATCATAGTCGTCGTAACGTTGTAATTTGCTGTGACTTTTTCGTCAAGGACTACTCGGCATGATTTGGGCTAATAGGAAATAAAGTCAATATTTTTTACTCGAGTTTAGTTTTTTTAGTCCAAAAAAGATTTGTTTTCCTTTTTGAAAAATTTGTAAAGAAGTATGATTTGGACCCGAATGTGAATCTCTGGGCGAATTTTATCTGAGCGCGGGCTGAACAGTTTATCTCTGGGGTCTGAGCCTTAACTAGAGAAGCTGAGCAGCAGTGAAACATTAATCACCAAAGTATTATGGCTGATATCGCCGGACAGCACATTAATTCAGGTGGCTATTAGGCTCCTTCGCAGCCAGCTTTCAAAATACGGCCCACATTGATATTCAGTTGACAGTGTGCGGGGAAGCTAACTAAGGTGTTACTGCATCTAAACAATCAGCGCAACAAATTGCGGATATGAATGCGAGCGCTCTGGAGGTGTGTGTTTGGGAGCGAGTGCTGCCGCTAACTGTGGACTTCAGTAGGCAGCAGGCATAATCTTTGTGGACCGGCACAACAGTCTTCCCTGTATTCCTTGTCAACAGAGACACTCTACCTGTAGATGGAAAATACAAAAAAAAAAAAAAGAGGCTGAAGAAACACCAATTAGAATGGCTCGCTCTCCTGCACTCCCTCAGAAAAGCCAGGCTCCGCTAAAGGTCAGCCTGAAATTTGAATGACAGGGCCAAAGTCTTTTACTCATAATTTTTGTGTTTGCAATAGATTTCGGAGCAATTCACAGCCTTAAAGGCCTTAAGTGGAACAGCAATTAATTGTAATGAATAATCTGACAAATCTGGTTGACATATGGCCGCTAATACTCTTCCTTTCTAGAGGGAGCAGTGGAGGGATTAGATTACCTCAAATGAAATCTGGGAGCGCTGTGCCATCTGCATGTACGGGGAGAAGGCAGCGCACGTAAAACAGGACGCGGGTGGAGCCGGGGGTCTGCTCCCTGCCGCTCCACTTCCCTTCAACCTCACCAGCTACTGGTTTGGGAATAGAGGCTCCTGCTTTTTTTTTTCCCCCCTCGTTTTTTTTTTTTTTTTAACACCTCCCTCATCTTATTGAACCAGCTGCCTCTCATGAAATAAAACGCAATAATGCCGAGGCGTTGCCAAAATCGAACACACTGGGAAAAGTAAACAAACATGACAGAAGTGATAAGTGTTGTGCAAACATATAAACAACTCCGCCGTGTCGACCCATCTGAGCGTGGGGAAGCCACAACTTTATTAAGAGCATTTAAAAGTAGGAGGAATTGTCTCACGACGCACACATTTATTCAGTTTTTAGCTTTTAAACCCACATAAGAAAAGCTTTTATTTTGTAGATTTAGGAGAAATTTCTGTATTAAAGTACAAATTATGCGTGCATAATCATAGTACAGCTATAAAAATGCTTGAAAAAGAAATAATTGAGATTATGAAAATGGTGCATTTCTGAAAAACATGTATTTACGTGAGAAAATAGCTACAGATTATGCTAAAGCTTATCAATAATAACATCCTCCTTTCCAGAGTAGCTCCTGTCATTTTTACAGTATTATATAACCGCGCTGTTACCATTATGCCATTATATATAATGTTAGCAGTGCTCAAGTGGTGTCAATGTGAAATCAATACAATTTTAACTAGCATAATCGATAATAATGCATTCTTTTTGTATAAACTGATCAATAATTGAGTAGATGCACTTTCCAACACTGTCCACTGACCAAGTCAATTACATAAAATCAATGCCTGCAAAAGACGAGACGTTTCAGTCAGTCGGGTTTTTTTTGCAGCGCAAAGAGGCCACCTGCCCTTGCAGGACTGTCGGTGTCTCTAATGCCTTTTGAATAGTGCCAATACGGTAAGAATAGCCTGGTGCTGGCCACTGTGAAACAATGTCTCGCTGGGAGTGTGCTGCTGTATCAACAGAGCTGATAGGTGCAATGGCGTCATACTGTAAACTCCTGCTAAAAGCCTGATAAAGAGGCGGCGTTCTGCAGGATGGCTATTAACAGCCAGCTGACATAAGCAAATGGTTCAGCACATTTATTTAAAGAGAGAGAAAAAAACAATAAAAAAACAACGTTGTTCTGGTGACACACTTCACTGTTCGCTGTTCCTCAGATGAGGAGCTGAATGTACAGGTCACAGTCATGTTTGTAGTGGATAAATGCTTTCATGCCTTCCAGCTTCAAGAAATTCGCAGTCAGAATTGCTCCCTTTTTGTCACACTTTGTACTTCCAGATGTCTGCTTGTGACATTTTTGTTGAATAAGATCAATCAACGTTTTTTTAATGGTCAAAACAACAACCAGTCATTGTGCCTCATTGAAATCATTCAGTAGCTGCAAAATTAGGACAAAATCTTCGACCCTTCATTCATGGAACCTGAACTAAAGTTGAAATAAACCAAAGACCATTGATTCAGGAGCCTGATGCTGTTTACTGACTGGCTCCAGTGCTACAACCCACCTCAAACAGTTGTTGTGATCTAAGACCATTTTAAAGTATTTCAACTCCAGCCGCAGAGAAAAGAGCCAATTTAGGGAACATCACATGGAAAAACACGCGGTACAGTTGTCGGCGCGCGTCGTGTTCGGAGGAATTCAGAGAAAAGTCGCTGATGAGAGGGAGTGTTGATCTGAGACAGTGCATCTGCTCACATCTGCCTAACCAGCATCAGTGTGACACAAACTCACCTAGATAACACACACTAATCACCTCATCCAGAGGCAGCGGGTGTCAGCTCAGATTACCAGTCACCACTGGCTGCTTTATGATCATCACTTTAGCCCCAATGTAACTCTGATACAGAACGCTGGATGGGCTCCATTAACTCCACCTGACAGAGGGGGGGAAACAACAATGCATAATCACCCTTTTCTTCTTATAAAATGCATTCTGAGCGGATAGTTCAGGAGCCAGGTCTCATATTTAATTGCAGGAATTGAATAAAGAACGTTTTTTTTTTTCCGAGAGGTGCTGGTGTGTGGCTAGCATAATTGCCAGGGAACAGGTCTTAATTTAAACCGGGGGGTAATTATCATGCAGCGCATACCCACCCAGAATGTTTGCATAACTATCACAAGCGTTTTCATAAATGATGCTTTAATTAGTCTTAATTAGAATTTGTTTAAGTCAGCAGGGAATGCAGGGCCCGTGAAATGATGTATGTAATAAGCATCAGGGCCCGCTCTGTTTTTTTCCTTACTTGGGGAATAGAGCTGACAAAATCACATCACATTAAATTGATTCAGTCAGAATTAAAATTCTTATGGTATTAATTAAATGGGGGAAGATCTCATTAGCAGGCTGTGTGGTGAGGGAGAGACCCTCTCTGCCAGCAGATGTGACGGTGTCAGAGCTGCTGTACACGCTCGCCATTAGGGCCCCCAGACAAGTAAAAAGTGAGAGAGGAGCGAGGGATGGAAGGAAGGGAGGGAGGGAGGAAGGGAGGGAGGGCGGGAGAAAAAGAGAGACGGGGCCATGAATGACAGAGGACAAAAGAAGGTAGGAAAGTGTGGAACACAGAAGATAGACAGAGTGGGAAGAAAATGAGCAATGTGAGAATGCGAGAGAGAGAGAGAGAGAGAGAGAGAGAGCGAGAGAGAGGGAGAAAACTGAGTGCATGTATGTAGCTCTGGGAGGAGGAGGAGGAGGAGGCGGCGGCGGCAGTAGAGAGCGAGGTGGCAGCATATTAATGGGCTGAAGTCTCCTCACCATCTATAGCTTTATTTAGCTTCATTTGGTCTATTTGGCTGGAGGAATTCAATAAGAGGAGAGCTAATGACTTGACCAGATACCCTGTTATCAGCACTGATGAGACACCCTCTCTGCTTGACTCTTTATACAGCTACAGTAGTCTAATAGGCCTCTGGAAGATTGCTACCCAGAGTACAGCACAGACCTTCCCCCTGGAAATATAGAACATGATTGTGCCTCGGGGAGCTCTGCTCGGTTATAACAGGGCTCACCTGATCCCCTTGAATCACTATTGACATACTTCTTAAGGACCTAAACTGCAGAATAACCATCCAATTCAGAGGTGCAACTGTATATAGAGGATTTCCTCCTTCATCCCGTTTTGTTTTTTGAACTCGGGTTTTTCATCCCTCAGGTAGCTCGTGGTATCATCAGGTCGCCAGATCGTGGTCGGGATGTCGAGCAATAGACACATTGTCGGACGCCCGCAGCAGCTGTCAGTTTGAGTAAACCGCAACCTTGAGTGGACGGAAGAAAATGAAAGGAGGAATCCTTCCTTCCTTCCTTCCTTCCTTCCTTCCTTGTGCAACCCTCGGCATTATTGTGCTCTTCGCAGGGTCGCGGGACGTCTTCTATACAGCGTCAGTAAATATGGGACAGGATACGGAACGGCCCGGGTGTCACTGTGAGTAAATAATACAACAGTGGGGACTTTCTTTTTTTATTGACAATAAAGTCAAAATTTCTAAAAGAAAACCCTTTATATCCAAAATGGCTCCGTAAAACACCTAAGGCCTACAGTATACGAAGGGGAGATTGTAAACACCGGTAACACTGGCCTGTATAGAATCCAATGAAAATGATAATAGAGGAAACAATGGCCTGAGGCGCTGCAGCAGCCACCTAACATTTCCAGTGTTACAAGGCATCACTTTCCCTTTATTAGAAGTAAGCATGACTGTTAGTAGGTCCTGCATAAATATTTGGGGTAAATACACACTATATCATTTTTCTTCACACTTGAATTGCATTATGATTTCCATGCAGACTCAGGTGAACCAGGGTCAGGGGACTAAATTAAGTGGGTCCTGGAAGCAGCTGCAATGGTTTCTCTCTTTAACCATGCTTGGCTGGTTAAGCTATCAAAAGCCGCTTGTACATGCATCATAAAAAACACTGTGTGTGTGTTTAAAATGGTATTAAAATGCTGTTGACCCTTAAAATTAGAAAGGGAAACGTGCAACTCTTTGCATGGCAATTATTCCATGTCCGTCCGGAGCACAGTGCAGTCAGGACGTATGACAGAGGCCCCTTGGAAATTTATTGACAGACAGGCGCAGGAGTGAGGTGGTTCATTTATGACAATGGGGCGTGATGACATCACACCATAAAAGCCCTCCGCAGGGTCAGATGGCATATGCCACATGGGTTTGAGTCTTTGTGTTTGCTATGCATGAATATATAAGAGGTGGAGTGGGTTAGTGGTTGACATTGCTTCCGTGTGATGCATTGTGACATCCGCTGCGATGCTTTTTTTTTCTCCCCCCCCCCCTCTTCTTCTTCTTTAAATGCGCCGGCTGTCGTAGCACGTCAGCAACTGCAGTTCAACACGGTACAAGTTGAAGGTCCCCATGCAGCATGTTCCTGGAGAAAAAACCAACACAAATGAGATGAAGAGCTGCTTTGACAGAATGCTTTGGATAATTATTGAGAGTTTGCGCGGGGAAAATGTGTTAAACGCGCCTCCCTCAGTTGCCCAAATGTTGCTTAAAAAAAAGCCGATATTTGCCTGTTACAGATGTAACCACATCATGGTGTCTGATCCTCCTGGTGACACCTCTGAGTGCGTTGGGCTGTTGTGGGCAACGTTGCAAATGAATGAGCAGGACTGGAGCTTTTGGCTTCGAAGGTTTTCAGGTCAACTCCCAAATGTCTTAGAATTAACGATTTCTTTCAGTAGATTAGAAATAATACATAAAAACTGATTTTCAGAAAATGTTTTTTTGCATTATTTCCAGTTTTGCAGTCACACATAAAAGAGGGAATCACATATTTATGTTCAAATGTCTTTTGAGGGTTTCCTTTCGAGTCAATGAGAATTAAACCATGGTATCTTTCAGTGTAAATAGACCGGTCATTTTATTAGCAATATGAGTCTAAGTAGTCTCAGTGTGTCCAAACTAAATGCTAAACTATCAGAACAGGCTATTATGATAATTTAGCTTACTTATAATAATTAGCTGTTGTATATTCATTAGCCTTTTAATTGGTTAACTCTAGGGACTGCTAACAATTCCAGTCATTCAAATACACTAATGACACACACACACACACACACACACAAAAACACTCACACTGTCCTCCTCACAGAAAGACCTTGCAGAAGTAACCTCCCCCTGAACTTTTATAGAGCACTCTCCTCGCAATCTCGCTCCAGCTTTTCAATACAGCTGTCAGTTTTTTGGCCCTTCCAAAAAAGCAAGTCTGAATTTGCAGCGTTGTCCTTAGTGAGAGGAAGTACCTGTGACATCTGCACTGACATGCTGGAGATAATCCTCCATGTGATTGTCAGACAAATTGGGGGTCAGCGCTGTTGCAGACAGGGGAGCGCGGCGAGGGACATGGAGGAAATGTTCAATCATGGGCCAGCCCATTCGGGAGCCTCCCTTTTCAGCCTCTCCAGCCTATGGTTCATCTCTCTTTCGTGCTCTCGCTCTCTTTTTCTCTGCCCACAGCTGCCGGGCTTCCACTGGGAGGAAGCTGTATTATGGCTGGGTTAATTTACTGATTAATATCCAGCCACTAGATCCAGCTTTCCCCAGATGGCCAATTAAAAACTACAACTGGCAGCACGCATAGCGCTGGCAGCAGGTTGCCGTCGGGCCCAGGGCTGGAGGCTGTGACAGAAGGTGCGGGTCCTGTTTGGGCCCAAATAAGAGCCATTGACTATCTTACTCTTTGACTCGCCACACCACAAGTACACACTAAAGTAGTAATACTGCGCAGAACAGTGCAGAAACAGGTGCCGCTGTGAGGGCAGTTACTGGAGGTACTCACTGGAAAAAGCCTGTCAGCAACATAAAGTTATAGGTTTCACTTTATTATTGGGATGTGTAGTTAATAGAAAGTATATAACTGAGTAAAAGTTGCATTTGTGTGTAATCAGTCTGGACATGTTCAGTAACTCTAAAGACCAAAAAATAGATGTAATTTTCGAATATAGGTTATCAATAACTACACCAATCAAAATAATATTACAAAGTTGAATATTTGAGTTTTGTTAACTGTTAAATCCAGTTGGACAATTACAGATAATTAGACAAAGTCAGTATAATCAGGCAAATTTGAGAAATCTAGAACATTCCCTTTATCTTAGTATCATGCCAAATATTTCCATTCATCTTTAGAGATGTTAATATTTCTTTGACATAATAATTCAAATGTATCCTATGATATTCGTCATTTTGAATAATTGCCTTTCCCTCTTTGATAAGTATAAATTGAAGTAGAAGTATGAATTTGAGTTATTGAGTATTAAAGCATGTATTATTGAATAAAAGTTGAGGCATTTTTCTGTCAATATTTATTTAAAAATTAAGTGCATGAAATCTCTTTTTTCTGAACTATTCTAAGATGAGTGGCATTTTTTTTTTAACCTCTGTAAATCTTCTGCATTCCTTTCTTTTCCTGAGTGCAGCCAGCACGTATGTTCACATACAACCCAATTTATTCCTCTCACAGCAGAACAAGAACCTGGAATATAAATATCTGCCTTCAATAATATTTTAATACAGACGGTGAGACATAAGCTAAAAATTGTGTCTGCTGCACTTCTCCTGTGAACTGTAGGACGGCTGGATATTACCAGTAATCCAGGTGGAAATGAAGCAGTGTTAATTTCACCATAATAACCCGCACATTATGAGACACTGGCTATATTTAGGTGGAGGCCATTTGAATACACGTCTTGTTTTAATACTGACACAAACCTTATAAATGGGCTTGGGTCACCATGGAAACACTGTAAATACAATGGCCGCTGCTCCTCTGAGAGGAAGGGTAATTAATAACTGAATTACCGAATGGAGATAGAAAGCCAGACAGGCCCGTGCAGCTTCTTAGTCCCTTGATAAAGGAGAGTTTAATACAAACAGTTGTACTTCTACTGGGTCAGCTAAACCAGGGATATCTGGGCCATCTCTGTTCAAAGAGAAAAAGGCCACGAACAGAATTGATGGCCCATTTCATTATGTAATTGCCTCTTTAACTTCCTTGTTCTGAGCAATCGCTCTTTAAACTCAAGCTCAAGGTAATATATGCAGAGATATGAGGGTAGTCTCACAGACAGATAATTCAGTAAATAGCTGTAATCTTTGCATCACCTTTAACCACCCTGGAGCTGGCTAATATGTCATCTTAAAACCGAGGAGTACCAGCAGCGAGGTGCGGTACATAAAGATCTGCTACAGAGAGGAGGTGAGCATCAACACGGCGCCCGGCGGAATCCTGCGACGATCACACGGACCGGAGGAAAAGACGCGTGTGATACCGGTGCTGCCGAGGGGATATCAAAAGTGTGGACTGGTGGCGGAGCGAGGCTTGAGACAGCCTTTAAGCTGCCACCCTCAGTGTCGGGGTACAAGGAGCACAAAGCTGGATATGATTACCTACAAGAGAGTGATGCTTCCTGCCCTCCAACCCTTGAACTTAAGGTGTACCCTACATAGAATCAAAGTAAACACCAAGCCCCAGCTCAGAGCCTCTGAAGTGGGTAGATGTGAGAACACAACATGAGTGACCCGCTTCCTTTCATTTCCCTCTTCATAAAGATCCCACAAATGAAAAAAAAAAAAAAAAAGATGCGATGCAACTCACAAAGCAATGGTGGGAAGGCTGCTCTCTTATTGAAGGGTCAGCAGTAGGATCACCGTGAGAAGGTCACCAAAGAGCCCAAATTCACACCCCATAATTGAGTAACAGGGGTCGCTGATTACACTCAGGAGCAGCGTGGAGGAACATCGGACCGTGGTCCGAGCACCGCCGCTCACCTCGGGCTGTGCAGGGAAAAAACAAGCCGAGCCGTCGAAAAAGACGAGCTGCGGGGGGGGGGGGGGGGGGATATCGGACGGGCTTTCCCAGTCCAGAGCACGGCGATAAAGTATGAAGAATTAATTAAGTGAACAGCCAGATCTAACAGGAGCCACTATATCAGAAAGACAGAGAGTGCGAATTCTTTCATGTAATTAGATCAATTGGGCATGAAGTGAAGAGGCTTCAACCAGGAGCAGCGCGCAGCTCTGAAGTGGGATCACTGACAGAGGTTTGATTACCTTTTGATTGTTAATGCAAAAATGGTATAAATCTCTTATTTTCTCATTAGGTGTTTGGAGGATGATTTCGCTCTTATTTTTCATTAGTTGGTGCGTGTGTGTGTGTGAGTGTGAGTCTTAGTCTTAAGAAAAGCTTGACCTTAATGTGTATCATAAATACTTTTTATAGCAAATGTGCGTGTCGCCCTCAAATCATTAGAGGTAATTAATGGCTTCTCTGATAATTCACCTGAGTGCTTTACGTCCACTTATTTGGTCCATAAATTACCTTCAGAAGGACTCGTTGACTCGTCATTTTTCAATGCAACACATTTTAAGTGTTTGCTCGTTGTGTAAAAATAAAATTCCTCCCAGCTTGCAGGAGTGAAAAGAGCCCAAAACGCAGGGAACTTTGGTGTGGGAAGTGCTACCGAGCAATAAATCTCTAAATTGTTTCGCTGGTGTTGGACACCGAGAGAGAGGGGCCCGTCTCTTAGATATGAACCCGGAGCAAAAGGCTGATCCCAACACGGGGGGGGGGTCCCTGGGGAGAGGATAGTTCTGTGGCCCAGTGGAGCAGGAGACTGCCTCTGTCTTTGTCTGCCTGCGTACACCTCCAGCCGCAGACAGAGGACATGCGTGAGGGATGGGCCTCATCGTCCAGGGGAAACGGCTTGTGTCGGCCGCCCACACTGCGCCTCCTCTGTGTGAAATTGGCTGAGAGGATGTAGACATATTCCATGCACTGATCCATGGCTGAGTATAAACAAGAGAGAATCTCGCTTTCACTCCTAGAAGGTCAGGAAGCTTCCCCGTGAAACAGTAAGTGACACTGCCTCTTCCGCGCCCGCTAACAGTCTGACCAGTGGAACTTGACCCTCCCTTCCTCCCCCCCCACCCTCTCTCCCCTCTAACCCCCCCTCCTCCACCACCCCCCACTTTCGCCTTCACCCTTCTCTGTGACGGCGTCCTGTGTACAGACCGTTCCCCGTCTCTCAACGGGGTGCACTGATATTTAGTGGCTGGGTATGCCAACTTAATCAACAATTCCAGGGACAGATACTCAAATTCGCATCGAGAGACGGCGCGGCGTTCGGTTGGTGACCGAAGATCCGTGACCGGCTGGGAACACCTGTAACGTCTGATGTCTAAACACGGGGCTCAGTCATATATCATGACTCCAGTGAGACAGATGGGAAGGGGGGAGGGAGAGAAAGAAAAAAAAAAGCCCTGAAAAATCCTGTCAGATCATGATCTCACCGCTGTCACCGGCCAGCCGCTTAAAACGCAGGAATGAGATCTGTGCTTGAAATCTGATTGCGGTTGAGGGTAAAATGGACCGGGGGAAGGCATGAATGTAATTAAAGTGGCTGACACTTTTATGCTGGGTAATGGGAGTCCAGGGCCCAGCTATTCCCCGACGAGCTCCCCTCACAGTATGGAGTACATTTTAATACCACCCTGTACAATGACTTAAATGCAACTCTCCAGGCCTTCATGGAGATGTAATATTGATGTGTAAATAGGATAAATGCCAACATCGTGGGGTTTAAGGTACATAGGAAATAAACACTACCTAATACACAGAATATATAAAACCACTCAAGCGTCTGAAAGCTGCAGTGCCAGACAGAAATAAATAAGAGAAGGGTAACACTCGATGTCAACCTTTAATACCTCCCCTCCTGCACATCATGCAGTTACAGACACAAATGTGTTTTTTTCTGATATAATCACTAAAACTCAGGATGCTTCACTTTATATTTTTTGGGTTGGCCACATCAAAAAAAATTTCCTTTAAGTGAAGCCGAGCTTGGCGAGTTTCGTCCTGAAGAAACACGAGAGCACAAACGACCGGGGCCAAAGAAGCACCAACTTCCCCTCGTGAAATTAGGCTTAATGAAATCACAGACCGCCCTAAGCAGAGAAAACAGATGAGTTGTGTTGTGCGCGGCAGCACTAATGCAGAGTGTGGAAAAACAGTTAGGCATTGTCCAATCAGTAATGTATTTGTTAACGCAGGTAGGAAGGAGGGAGCTTTTAGATCACAGTGGGGCAGATAATGAAGAAGTTAATAAGAGGAATGGCACTCTGAAATGTTCCTCAACCACCCAGGTCCCACAATTTAATCTGTAATAAATAATCTGGCATCATTGCAAGATGGCATCTCATAATGGCAAATGAAATATGCTGGTATGATAGGTACAATAAATCTGGATTTTCCTATGGTTCCCTCAGGCTAGGACAATATGCAACTATAGTGCTCTCTGTCAGGAAGAGCAGATCTCAGAGCCGTCATAAAATCTAAATGGGCACTAATTAGGCAAGCCTTCCCTCTCACACTTACTATTTCTATTGACATTTTCGGCGCGCCGTACCCCCTCCCCCTGCACCACTATAAGTCACTGAGAAAAGAACTCCCAGGATTGCAGAGCACAGGGCTGTTAAAGGGAAGTTCAACTTAGTGGTAATGAATAAATTTGCCCTCCCATGCAGTACTGTTTCTTTTGTCTTGGACCCAAGTATATTCATGCATCTAAATGGTAATTTGCTTTGCAACAACCACGGCCACTGTGGCAGAATTCAGAGCCATAAATATACATTATAATTGCCTTTGATTACTAATAAACTCCCTCTCATTAGAAAAGAAACAAAAAAAAACTGAGAAAATAAAGAAAGTGTTTTAATTACAATTTCAATCTCTTCAATATAAAATCCAGCTCGCGCGCGAGTTTTCAAGATACATTGAAATGTTTTATTACTGCTGTGGTGATGATAAATATGGTATTAGTTGTGAGGTTTTTTTTGAATGATCAGAAAAGAATCAGCATCTTCTTTCTTTCCACTGACACCAACAGAGTTTAGTTAACTTCCCTATAGGGAGCAGTGGGGTTGGGGGGAGGGGGGGGGGGGGGGCAAAGACTGGTGGGATCAGGTAAATATATACGTATGCATTCCTGGCTGCTTCAAATTAATAAAAAACCTAATGCGTACTTGGCACAGGACTGCTTGTTGAACATATGCTGCAAGCATGGCTAAGCCATCTGGCTCAGAGTCAAGTATTCCCACCAACTGTAGTCTTATGCTACCTGACAGTGGAAAAGCTTTATTCCCCTGGCATCGGGGGCACAAATGGAGAAATATTATTGAAATGATTATCTGCATCAAGACTCAGATTTGGGCTGACATTTCACTGGCTCTGTGTAATCCGAGGGGTTGTCTAGGAGAGGGCGGAGAGGGGGTTTGCCGGTAAGCCTTGGCGGGATGATTAATGAAGCCAGGATACTGGGTGGACCTCCACTCAGACCCAGGGGCCGAGCCCCGCATATGAAATTGGCCTATGCTGCTCATCTCCCTGGGAGAGAGCTACTGATGATCCTCCCGACACCGCTCTCTCTCTCCCCCCCCCTTCCCCCCCCCCAGTCGCCAAACAGCACTCCAAAGCCACACCAGATCCGGGCTTAGGAGACGCTCCCCCTCACTCTGTGTGGCTGCTGGGGTGGGGTGGGGTGGGGTGGGGGGGGGGAGAACAGCGTCCATACACCTGCTCTTCTCTCAAGCACCCATAACTCGAGCAGATTTTTGTTGTTTGCTTTTTTTTTTTTTAGTTCTGCAAAACGACAACTTTCCGGCAATATTTCACTGAACCTTTTCGACGGCTCACTTCTAAAGTTTTTTTTTTCATTAGAACTTCAAGAAGTTTTGTAGATTTTTTTTCTTTGACACGTTTGGGAGAAGGAGGGGGGGTGCAGTACCTTTATAAAGTCACACCTGAAAGCATCACATAATGTCATGCTACATGGCAAGGGTTTCTATATAAAACCATGCATACCTTTTATTAACCATAAATCTGGCCGTGATTCACATCAGTGCTGCAGCGTTGTCGAAATTCTCCCACAAGCCTTTAGTCTTGATGGATGAGCTGGTGAAAGCCTCTCAGGACACTGGGATTCAGACATCACTGAGCCCAAATCTTGACCATGAAGGGAACAAAAAAAAAAAAAGAAGAAGAGAGGGAGGCAGCGACACGTCGTCCACGGAAGAATACAGACTAACAGGAGGCAAATTATTCAAAAAAGTGAGGAGCATCTTTAATCATTCTGTCGATGATTAGTCATAGACAATGTCGCTTTGTTAAAAGTGTGCTGTAATTAATAACGCGACCAGGATGGAACAATTGAGGGAGCGAGTGTCACGAGTCGTACAATACCAGAGAGGTGATTTCTAAATAGTGTAAATTAGGTGTTTACCTATTGTGATCCAGCCTGTGACACTGCAGCTTCCTTCCCCCCACCCCCCCACCAGAAGAAGACTAAAGAGAATGATTAATTGCAAGCTCACGGGTTTTACAGCTTCAAGAGTAAATCAACTTCTGAGAAGTGCTAACTTGCTAAAATATAAACTAATTTTAGGCCCCAGATATTAAAATATAATCCATCTTCTTCCTCCACAGGGAAAGCTAATTAGAAAATGTGACTGGCATAAGAGAGGAGAGGTGGAGGAATGGTGGGATTAGGCTCGGGAGCAGAAAATTACACCCTCTTGCTAAATCTTGGGATTTCTATACACTTCAAATCAGCTATTTCCCCTTTGTGTCTCACCGTTTGTCACTTCTTTCAAAACAAAAGCTTGAAAATGCTCTCATTCAACTTCAACGACGAGAGAAAGACGAGTGAATTAACAGAAAAAAAATAATTATCCGGGGGGAGTCCCTTTTTTTATTTTTTCTCCTCAATTACAAATATATTTATGATGTTTAGTTCTTTCTCTGGGTTTTTATTTTAACATCTTACCTGGTACAGTTTCACTTTAATGCAATAGCCAATAAACAGTCACTGCCTGAGGCAACGAGGCTACCTGACTGAGGCTCCACTGGCATTCAGCTCTTGTGTTCCTCGCATGTATTGACCTTATGCAGTGAAACATCTGCAACCTATCGTACAATGTTAGTCGTGTGCTTGAGGAACAAAGGACTTCTAAACGGCACAATGTTCACTTAATACTGTCGGACACATTATAAACCAAAGGAGCACGATTGAAAAGGTGGATGATTGATAAATTACTTTCTGATAACTGAGAGGCATCTTGTTTAGATTTGGTGTTCGCTGGGTTGTATTCTCAGTGAACGTGTAGAAAATAAGCAGGATAACAGCATACAATATGACACTGTGGCAGCGTGCAACAGAGCTGAGTAGCCCGAGCCAGCCGAGCTCTCTCGAGTCCCAGAAGACGATCCCTGGAGAGACGAAATGCTCTGAGTGGTGACAGCTTAAAGGCAATAAGCCAATAATAAAGACCAGCAAAGTGGCCATGAGAGGGACTTCTATTCTCGCTTCCTTCAAAACAACAGAACAAACAAGTGTCGCTTGCAACGCTGCAGCCACGTGAGCAAAGTTACAGTGAAATTTTTTCCTGGTTTTTTTTTTTTCCCCTGCATCTTTTCTGTGATCGTTTTAAATGTAAAGTCTTCACAGTTGCATTTCCCCCCCTCTCCAAATAAGAACAATGTGATTTTGTTGAGAATGATAATTTATTTTCAGGAGGCCAGTCGTGTTAACCCGTTCGGCACCGGACATAAATTCATAATCCATTTACAAAAGTACATTGCAAGTATTTTAGTGCTATAATAGCTGTACAATTGCTGCCCTGCTGAGCGTCTTATTTGGCTGCACCGAATGCACTGAAAGGCTTTCCCACTGTCTGCAAGCACTCAGAAACACTCAGAGGAAAATTCTTCGGATTGCAAAAATTACACCTTATCTTGCTGAAGTTGCTGTCTTAATGTATGGAGAATTTAATCTGAGTCCCGCAAATTGTTTTCCTCGACAGAATGAGATAAAACGCTGGATAATAACTCAGAAATTTATATAAAAGATGCGACTAAAACTATAAAGGGTCACTGAATCCACGAAGAACTATTCTAAACCACTAATTAGATGGTGAGTCGTACTCTGTGCGACAAGGAGAAAGTCCCTGCAATGCATTGTGGCCCAATTCTCTCTACCTATCACACCTAACTTTTGACTTTCCATTCGCCCTCCATACAATCAACTTTTTGTTGTATAACTTTAGTGCCCGACTTCGACGTTCTCCCTGCTCCTCGGCGCGGCCGTGCCTTGTGAGGATGACAAATTTCTGGGCTGCTCCGGAGAGGAGAGTGCAGCAGAGGAAGGCAGTGGCCAGTCTGCGATGGGGGGGCCCCAGCCGTGGAGAGCTCATTTGGAATTCAGCACTGCAACATTGCCATCTTTTGGCCAGAGTGTGTACTCTAAAATCTCCTGGATGCTCCATCTCTAAACCCATACTGGGGTCCTCAGGTTGCCTGACACAAAGGTAGGCAATGGATTTATTCTTGCAATGTTTCTTTTGAAGGATTTTGAAGTCAAACTGTCTTCTATTTGTTCCTGCGTGTTTTATGATGAAACTCTCACTGTGAATATTTATTTTAAAACTGCAAGAGTGCTTAGTGCATTTTTAAGGATTATTTCATCTTCTGTTTTGAGATAAACCACGTTAAAATCACTGGTAAATAATTATTCTGTACTCTGCAATCAAAATACAACAAAATATCTACGCTTCGTATTTTTACGAAACAATTCAACTACAATATATTGATGGATTTCCTGTAGCTAAAAAAGGTCCAGTCAATAATTCAGCATCTCTCCTCCTTGCAGTAAATCTACAGAGGTGTAGTGAACAGGAAAGGCTCGAGTGGGCATGCTTATCCTCCACCTGAATAAATATTTGTCTGATGTGGCGGTGCTGTCCTGTTTTCCCACGGTGGTGTATGGGACATCATGGATAAGAGAGAGGATGGGCTCTGACAGAGAGTGACAATTCATCCCTTCATCCCCCCCCCTAACTGACATGTCACATTCTCTGATGACTTTATTGTGCTCCCTGTCACTGCACTTAATCTGTGTGTCAGTCAAGCCGGAGCGGCCCACACCAGCACCTCCAGACAGCAAAGCTAATACCCACCCTTTTAATGACATTAGATTTGGAGTAATGCCATTCAGTATAGCACTGATATTATCTTCTATTTGCATCATTCAGCCAGCGACACAGCCGGTGCTCGGGCCGATAGAGAGCTGGTCATTTCCCCATCCATTTCCACTCAGATGACAGATGTCAAGATGGAAACTGACTATTATTTACTGTAGCCATGTTTTTATCACAGACAGACATGATGTCTCACTTTACTCGTGGCTGTCAGCCGTTGCATCAAAACCTGTCTTTTTGTGGTATTTGGAGTATGACAACATGTGCATTAATTTGAATTCTTGTTTGTATCGATGAAGGAAGAAATGAAAAAACAATCTTTGTAACGGGAGCTCTCGCCGGAGACAAACTCGGAGAAGTGACTGCCTGAATCAGAAGCGACATGATACGAGTCTAATGTATATTAAACTCCCGGAGTGACAAAGATTGATGATGATTTGTTAGTTTTTCGCCTCTTTCTCTCACTCTCAATGTAAGCAAATTAATAATACCTGCTTATGCATGCCAAACACTGCTAAGTAAAAAATCCCCGTCTCAATAAGCACCCGTCCGCTCCTCTTCAGGTGCGATGATGACACTGTAATGAAGATGCCACAATTGCTTTTGAGTGATTCAAAATCCCTCCGCAGTGTGTTGGGTCCTGCTGTCATTGAGAGTGAGTAAGCAGCATTACAGGTAACAAAATCTTTTTCTTTTTCTTTTTTTTTTTTGTAACTGACAGTGCTTTCTCCCTCCCATCACAGCTCACAGTCCCTAATTAAATGTATTTAGCATCATAAATATTCCAGGGGGACAACTTGACACGATGAATTAATGTCTCGCCTCAATGCCAGAGCCTCTCTATTGGCTGGTGGAGGAGAGAAAGTTAGCCTGGTGCTGGTAAATGCTGCCGCGTGCAGGTCTCGTTATAAATCAGTGCTGCATGAGGTTTCTAATGCGGTGAAAAGTGAAAATACATTGACACTGATGAGGACCACACGTGACTGAAGAAGAGCTGCTTTTGGAAAAAGAACCACCATCACATTTTATTTCAAGCAACTGTACATCAAGTATTATTTTAAAACATTTTGATCAAGTTTTTCCTTCGGTTAATTTCCAATTTTCTTGTCTCATTGTCCAGGTAAACAACTTAGATTCGAACACTCTTTCAGTGTGTTTTTTCATCTATTTTAGTGCTTTTTCTGAACACAGTTAACCTTCTGCAGGCTGCATCTTATTTACCTTACAGACAAGAAAGTTTCCCTCCATATCATAAATAGCCAAACATGATGAAACACTGAGAAAATTCCCAGAACCACTGAATATCAGTGCAGTAAATATTAAACTAAATAGTCAGTAAAGCGAGCGTCTGTAAATGAATGTACAAGCGATTTGGACCCAACTTTAAACGGCCTCTCAGAATCAATTTGCATACTGTATCATACATGTTCGAGTCTCTGTGGTGAAAAAAAAGGGGGAAATCCCCTGGTGAGCTGCTGTGGCAGTGCAGCAGCTCTAAGCTGCTGGGGTATTGGGGTGGTACAGCCCCACCTCACCTAGCCGGTAAATTCAGCCGTGTCTTCCGCGACGCCGTCGCCACAAATCCCCCCCGGAAGACAGCAGCATTTTGGATGACTTCCTCGGGGTTTGAGGCTCATCCCAGGTCTTCATCCTCCAAGAGTGAAATATTTCACAGCTTATTTGCTCCCCCCCCCCCTTTTTTTTTTTCTGCGGAGGGGAGCAAGAAATAGTGTCCTAGTCGTTTAAGCCACCTCCAGAACAGACACAGCTGCCAAACTGAGCTGGGCGGGTGGGGGTAGGGGGGTGGTGGGGTGGGGTGGGGGGGGATAGAATTACACATTATTGTGTTCATTTTTAAATCTAGATATTTTTCCTAATTTTCTCACATTTTCTCTTGCCGCTGAAAATGCACGGACATCACTTTTCTGTCCCCAACACATGTAATTGCAATTTGCAAGAGCTAAACTAATTTTACGACACAGGAACACCTGTATTCATCTCCATATTAATAGAAAACAGCAAGTATAAATCCCAATTTTCCAGCAGCCAGTGTCAGTGAGGATGTTCCTTGAGGGAGAAGGCTGTCTCTTCTCCATTAAAATATTGGTGCTCTCCCCTCGCTTTCTCTCCAGAGCGTCCGTTTTGAGCCTAAATCAGATATCATAATTATGAATGGCACCCAGTCTACATCACTGGCTTTGACACTTGTAATATCCATATATGCCAATGCACATTTAAGTTTCCACGATTGGGGTGCTCGGCGTGCTGAGTTATGGCATCTGTGTGGCGCCACTCTAGGATACAGGCCCCTGCGAGTCTCATTTAGCCGTGGTTAAAGGGAGGTTTTGACTGATGGGCTCATTTGGAAAAAAGCACGAGAGCCCGGCCCTGAAACATCTTTTAAAGGAGACGAGAACAAACTTTTACATCTATATTAAAGCCACCAAAACTCTGTCACTGCAGTGAACCCACGGTGGGAGCAAAAGAAATGTATTAATTCACGGATATAAAACAACATATCGTCAGTAAACGTGTTAAGCGAGAGGATATCGTGCGTCGTTCTGTGATAATAATTAACGTTGGAAGTCTACCCGTTGGGAAGTCTCACTTGGGGCAGTATCTGTGCTCCTGCGTCCCTTTGTGTGTAAGCCATTACACCATGGACAGGAAAGCACAGGAGCCTTTGTCAGGTCAGGCTCTACAAAGCCAAGGCTGATGTAGGTGGTCCACGCCGCCTCATTAGTAACAACACGAGCGGTGGTCTAATGAACTTAAGACAATGCTAATTAATTGAGGAGAACAAAGGCTTAACATTTTTGAGAAAGTGTGAAGCACTGGATCTGCGTGTCTGACAGCGTTTAAGCCACCTTAATCCGCTTGTGATGCGGCCCGCGGTGCCTCGACCGCGCGGCGCCCCCGACCGCGCGGCGCCGGGGGCAGGTCGGCGGGAGCAGCTCCATACCTCCGCAGATACAGTCACCTGTGACAATCCTTTATGGGCTGATAAAGTAAGGGAAGTCTCTCAAGGAACGGCGCGCTGACTTGGCGGAGGGTCTCCCCGGGGAGCAAGTGTCAGGGTTGTCTATCAGAAGGCTGAAAGGAGGAAAGGGACGCGTTACCGGGCTCCATTGTATCCCGGTTGTCATTGACTGATCGGCTCCATTTAGCTGGCTTTCACAGTGAATGAAACCACCTGAATAGATGAAAGCGAGACAGCCTTCCCGACAAACAAGGAGCCCTGGAATATTCATGGAGGATCTGTGAGGAAAAGATTAATGTATTAGAAATTAAAATGGGGCCCGGACGTATGATCTTGCTCTAACACTTGGCCAGACCTGTGTCACCCGCCGCTAGCGCCTGAAGTCGGCACATGCCGCTGCCAAGGTGGAGAGGAATCATTAAGCACCCTGCCATTGTGTGAGCAGAATAATCAAACTTCACCCCCCCCCCCTCCCTCCCCTCACACAGCCCCCTTCTCCCCCCCTCCCTCCCATTCTTTCCCGCAGCACTGACAATGAATAATTCTGGAGCCATTTGCAATGTTAACGGCACCTATCTGGGCCATCCATGCCTTTATGATAAGAGCTCCAAATATGCATTTCAACGGTCTGAACAGAAGCTGCTTCTCCGGCATTTCAAAGGACACCTGTCAGTCATCTGAAAGAGCTGTCAGTCTCTGTCACGCAACGGTGCCAGTGAAATGGCCCAAAAGATAATCTTTACTCTCTCTCTTTCTCTCTCTCCACCTCTCTCTTTCAGATCAGAGCAGTTACATTTGCAATGGAGTGACAAGCGATTTACACTGGAAAATGGATTGTGTTTAAACTGAGAAAAAAAAAAGGGGGGTTTATTCTTTTAGGGCTGTGATATTCTTCGCCAGTGTACAGCTGTATCAAATATGCTATCGTAAATGTGATCTGGGCCGCACTGAATGTCATTATGTGTGATACCACGAGCACTAGATGGGCGACTGAGCTCAAAAGGTGACTTTGATAAATCCTATCTTTCCAAGCAGAGCTGCACGTCTGTGTGTGTGTGTGTGTGTGGGGGGGGGGGGATGCCTGAATTGGGTGGGATCAAACAGGTTTCTAAAAAGTTTGACCTTCTGTTGTTTTAACTGGAGAGTGCCTTCAGAAATGGGAACAACCCCGCGCACTTTATCTCCTGCTTTGATATCTCTCTGTGGACTTACAATCCATAAAAATCTGTACTTTGACCAAACACCCCTAAAAAAAATTGACTAAACTAGTGAGTTAGTTTGTTGGGTGTTTTTTTTTGTTATAATTTTAACATGGGAACTTGACAAGAAGGCAAGAAGCCCCCTTGCCCCTCCACATGTAGGCCAGAAATGTGTTTAAGCACGAGTAACTTGTGTGCCACCAGCTGTTGGTGATATTTACAGCTGAGTGCGGAGGACGTGTTTGGACCGAGGCCCGCGGTGCCAAGGCTGCACTCGACCCAGTCCTGCGACCCTTGTGGCCACTCCAGGGGCGAGGACAGCCAGCACTGACAGCACAGAGCATGATACCATGAAATCACAATACGGAGGCACACACAGTGGCACAAAACTCAAGCCTACATGGCCCGGACAGCCTGCTGGCTCAGCAGGGTAAGGAGGAAGCCATGTGCTTAAAATACACGGGCTCTGAAATTAGAGAGTGACCTTTATGACGAGGCATCTTCTCCAAAATCACTTCTGTCAACCTGCAAAACGCACCATCCTATGGAGTGAGGGGGACTCTCAGTGCAAGTGGGCCCGTCGTTTCCCCGCCGCGCAGCCCCTCGCCCGGCATAAAGAGATCACAGCTGAATTATTATGGAACATCATTTCATGCATTGCAGACATCAGTGGCGCATTTCGATCACTGAAGTCCACGACAAGTGTCTGAAACTGCCTTCAGTGGGCTCCTGGGAGCTCTGCCAACAGCCAGAGTCACTTTAGTTCATCCAGCACAAGCCAACACGCAGCTCTGTGGAAATCCTTATGCTTACCCATCCAAATTCTTTGTTGTTTTCCACCAATTCGGGCCATTCTCACACAGAACAAACAGCAATTTGACAAGCCATTTGGATGTTGGACACTCCTCTCCGTCACATAGTTTCCACACCATGTCCGCTCCTCCAACAATCTCCCCATTGTGGCCGAGCGAGGACGTGGTTCAAGAAGTGAGTCACTCGATGAATGTTCACGTTCATTTCAGAGCGCAGTAGGATGGCATAATCCCTGATACTGAACCCTGACTCACCGGGTTTTGGAGAGCTCTGTTCTTCTTCTTTTGTGCGTGCGTGTGTGTATGTGGGGGGGGAGACACACTCGCACTCGCACTTTTGACTGGATAAAGTTCAGCCGCACTCTCGCTGATGAAATTACGTGTCAGAAAGACGACAAGACTGTTGCGAACAAAAACACTACAAGGGAACCCACTGGAGACAAATGAGCACACATTCGAATCACTCGCGAGTGAATGAAACGTTATGAGTTAATCAAATGAAGTGAATAAAAGAACAAAAGCGAGTAGTTATCTTGTCGGTGGTCTTGGGGGGGGGGGGGGGGGGGGGGGGGGGGGGGGGGGGGGGGGGGGGGGGGGGGGGGGGGGGGG
>JAUESE010000027.1:9668406-9680279 GCA_032274725.1 Malacoctenus triangulatus
CTGACTATGTGAGGAGTTTCGATGTATTATCGCTGCGATCCTGAACGTTTGGAACAATCGCTCAGATGAGAAGTTGTGTCCAGAGATGGTAGAAAAGGACTAAATGAAGGCTGGGGGTTGTGTTAAAGGATTATTACGTTTATATCTCAGAGGAGAGAGTGGAGATTTCTCAGGGTCTCTTATTCTGATGTAAAAAAAAAAAAAAAAGTCCAAATAAACTCCACCGTATGTTCGAAACCATTTCTCCTGACTGGACAAATGTCTTATGAGGAACTTAATGAGACGTTTTTTGCATTTGCTTACGTCTTTGATGGTAGTTCGTGTCTTGGCTGCGAGCAGCGCAGCGTGCTGAGTAAGCCGGGTTATTCACCTCAAGAGACACCTCATATTGTGGCCGCCAGGGCGCTGCCAGCAGCAGGAATGCTGAGTCTCCTTTTCAATTCAGATCTTCCAGCGGTGTCTTGGTGGTGGTGGTGTTTTTTTTGTGCGTGTCCGACTGCTCTCCCTGACTTCTACATGACGTAACATCCAAACGTGATCGGCTGATGTGATAACCATCAGACATTAGACGGAAAAATGGTGTGCATGGATGTGATGAAAATGTGCGGCATCGATTAAACACTTTTAAATGATCTGTGAAATGAGGTTTCATAATGAACACCGCAAGACGTGATAACAAATCTCGAGTTGCGTGCGTCTTACATCCTTTTCTGCCGCGCCAAGAAATCACCGTTTTTTTGTTTTTTGGGTATCGACTGTTCTGGAAACGTGCACAACACTAAGCTGTGATTCCTCCTGGCGGGGCAAGTCTGTTGTTGCTGTTGTGTTTACATTATAAGTGTATGCAGGAAGGCATCAGAGTGTTAAATGTATTTGTCTAACAGTGTGTGACAGGATGCATCATGTCTGTCTCCCACAAATTCTGATTCTATTTAGGGGGGGGATTTGCATGCAATCACTGTAATTTATGCCCGTTCCTGTCACAACATATTACTGGTGGTGACATGTTGGAAACAGCTGATGAGGCTTCAGCTGAGCCTCTCAGCTCCTCATTAGTTGAGGTATTGTCGTGAGGAAATGATTCTGAAGGTGAATGATCACTGCGGGGAGGGATCCGCCGCAATTTGCTCCCCTGCTTCTGGCTGCTGCGCTGTGCAAACAGGGATCGTTTTGGCTGTGCAGCCAACTTTCAAATATCCTTTCTGGGGGCAAACATATCTTGCGAGATCTTCCTGCGCGCGGCATTAGTCAGCGTGCGTCCTGCGCAGACTTTTACAACGCCCGTGCTTCCTGTCCTGCCTCGGCGCTGAGACAAGCCCTGCCCTGTGGACACACATGCTCACTTTGGCCTCGGGTGATTGCAACATTTGTCGGGGTGAGGTCCATTGTGGGAGGGAGGCATGGGTGCAGCTTCCGACGGGCTTCCTCTGGCGTGTTCTCACTTTGCGGAGAAGGTGGAGGTGATGCGGTCGGCCCGCTGTTCTCGAACCGCCTCGCACGTCCCTCCTAAGCCGTCGACATCTCTCTCTGTTTCACCTCCAAACGACAGAAGAACAGGTATGTGTCTATCGACGGGACCGCATCGTTCCTGCCAGTGTGTTTGGGGTAATTATTGACAGAGCGATTACGAGTTCAAGCCAGACCGTTTCTACTCCAGGAAGAAAGACCTTCCCTTTGCTTTTGGGTCTGTCAATAAGAGCGAAGCGTTTCTCAGCAGTCGAGCGCAACAGAAAGTCAAACATCTCAGGAACTAATGGGAACTTTTCCTGTTTTCACGCTGGCAAGTCCACCTCGTTCTGAGAATTCATCACTGACACTTAAAAACATCTTCAGTGTTTTGCAAACTGATGAGAAGTCACATTACGCTGATGCTAAGCTGTGAACGCCGGCCGAGGTTCAGGCTGTTTGTATGGAACTGTTTGCTTTTTTTGTTATTAGTTGATTTTTCGCAACTGCTCAGAGCAATTACTTTGTCAGGGCTTCCGTCAGCATTTCCCATCAATGTCGTTCGTCCAACAGTTCGCGCAGCGACGGAGGATTTCAGAAAATGTGTCAGAATTCAATGAGCAGCCGGCAAACAGAGGACGCAACCACGGTGAAGCTCCAAGCCGATGCAAAACTGATCTCGGAACTTTGCCTCTATTTTTAGCGCCTGTGATAGGTCACCGTTTATAATGAGCCAGTTCTGGTGAATTATACTCCACTGAAATTGTTGGCTTTATCAGGAAAGTCAATACACTGTTTTTGAAAGAGGCAATTAAGTGTTGTGGGTCTTTAGGGATGCTCTGGTCCCTGCAAGCAGATTAGTTATGGGACTATATTTCTCCCCACAAAGCTTTCACATGCTACATAACGCTGCGAGGTCACCCCAGATAAGTTGGAAGCAATCATGTGTCACAAAAGCGGGAGACTTGGTGGGCCCTCGTTTGAAATTCACCAGATTAGTTCCCGGATCAGTCCCACTCTTTCTTCAGGTGGCCAATGCTGGTTTCTAATTTAGATGTGCACCAACCAAGTTTTTTTTGGTTTTTGACACGCCAACGCCGGATTCTCTGGGAATTCCAGGTGTTATCAAGATGGATGCTGTTGATTTTTTTAGGGGGGAAGATTTTACCTCTATAGCAAAGGGAGCACATCAGCTTTCACTCTGGATTAGACATCCAATCTGGAGCTTCACAGTGTCTCCAGGAATGCAATCCGTCCGTCTGAAACGACAGTCACACACGGCTGCCTCTTCCACTGCAAGTGCAAGTGGTGAAATTCTGTCTTTGCCTGCAAAACGCACGGAGGCAGAAAACTGCACTTTGCCTGGAAACCTCGAACTTGAAGTTCCCACCGGTTCCACTTTCAGACACGTAAGAATTCATGACGATGGAATCGGTGTGAAATGCGAAGCGATACGGGCAAAAACAGCTCATTAAATCACAACACTCTCACTTTCTCGTGGTGAACGGAAGCAGCAGAGACGAATCTGTCATGTTGAGTTGCGATTCAACACAAATGCATCTAAAAGTGTAAACGTTGCTGAATTTACCTGTGTACTCGTCCCCGGCATAACTGGAAAAAACCCGACTTCCAATGGATGCAGAGAACAACTTTCTCCTGCACCAAAACTCATTGTGCGAGTCTCTCCTGACGCGGCTCTCTGCTCCGTTCACAACAGAGGCTCACGCCACTTTCAGCTCAGCAAGGCGCAGCAATCAAGGGCGGCCTCTCCTCTCAGAGACTCTCTGCGATTGAAAATCGCGATGATGTGTAGCCGTTTCTTAACTCTTCACCACTTCGGTGCCCGGTGTCTTCGACGGAGTGTCACTCAGAAGACGAATCTCTGCTCCTTGTGAGTCAACACGTAATGACTCCAATGGGTTTGACTTAAGAAGGACGTTTTCAGGACCATTTCATGTGTTAAGGTGGTGGTAATGTATCAATGAGAGACATCTGTGGCCAATTTGGTGGCTTTGTATACGGGTAAAAAGTGATATTCTGTTTGAAGGACTCCTCGTCCCACCGAGTTTACCTGTTTTTGTATTTATAAGAGCACAAAATAAACCTCTCAGATGGGTTGTATCCATTTCACATCAGCAGCGGTGTGATTGAAGAGCTCTTTGTATTTCTGGCCAGATATTGATCCTCTAATCTCATTCAACTTTGATTCGCAAATAATTTGTTTCAATCCAACTCTTGACGTCTCAGTTCAGACAAAAGCAACATCGCCACACAAAGCACCTCGACACTTTGGATTGGACAGTCCTGTTGTTTTCCTGGCCATACAGCACTCTTTTCATTTGAAAAGGTACCGCAAACGGTACATATCTGTTTTTGTAGCATCACAGCTGTAACTGCTGAGTGGGAACAGTTTATTGATCGCCGTCACATCTCACAGATTGTCTGAAGTGACGAAGATCGCCTGCGTGGAGGAAAAAAGCCTGACACGGTCTTCTTCACTTCAGCGGCTTCATTTGCCGCAGCCTGCAAAAACGCACGAATCACTGCACAAACTTCAGTCTTTTTCCGTCCCCAAATATGGAGCAGTAATGAACTCTATCATTTGGGGTCAACTGGGTGATAACCAGTCGGCTCGCGGCTCTTCATCTGCATAATCTGTCACTCACAATTTGTGGCGCTGTCAGATTTTGTCTAAATTGCATTTGAATGTGGCTTATGTTCACATTTGAAAAGTTTGTTCAAAAATATCAGTTGAGTCTTCAGCGCCTTTACTTTTCTTTCACTCTTCATATTGTAGATCAACTTTAAAATGGAGGAAATGGCCTTTTTGTCTCACTCTCCTCTGCTTTTTCTTTTTTTAATGCCTTGTTCTTAAAGTCCGCCTCATGACTGAAAGTCATAATAAAAATCTGGACTGACCTTTAAGACAACATTCAGACCCTTCATCATTTACTGCACTGGATGCCTTCTTGACAGCAATTACAGCTTAAAGCCTTCTTAGGTAAGCCTCGACAAGCTTTGAGCACCGGTTTATCCCATTCTACCTGGCTGATCCTTTCAAGCTCTGTCAGATCGGGAAGCCTCGGTGAACCACCTTCCTCGGGTCTCTCCATATAAGTTGTATCAGGGTTTATGTCTGGGCTTCGTCTGAGCTTCTCAAGGAAAGCCAGAGACTTGTCCTCAGGACACCCCAGTGATATCTCCCATGTGTGCCCCGGGCGACTGAAAGGTGAACTGTCAGCCCAGTCTCAGACCTACTTTCCTTTCTGTAGTATCCTTCCCCCAGGCGTGCTGCACCACAGGAATAGCCTTCGGCTCAGGAGGAGGAGCTGCTGGACACCTCGGCATCTTCTTAGCCACCAACATCGCTGCCAAGTTTGATCGGGTGGTGACTGGCTACATTAGTTAGACTACAGGTGTACAGCTTTGACCACCGTGAGGGCTACAAAAATGCTCGTTTCTACCAGGAAACCAAACATTTGTAGTTACCCTAAATTCATGGAAGATACAAGGTTGATGCATTTACATCACGGCCTTTTTCTACCTTTTTTGAGTTTGACAAAATTTCTGGAGTGATTGCAGATGGTCAGCTCCAAATAACAATCCTTTTTCTTCATTGCATTATCATATTTGGAAACTGGTTGAGAGAATGAAAGAAAGGGCTGCTTTTGGCTCTTGGATCACCAGCTGCCCGTGTCTGATTTAGAGTGTGTGTTTTTTTTTTACTCTTAACAGTTTGGGACACTCTGTGTCTCCATTCTGGAGTCCCACGAAGAGATTCCTGCACCTTTTTAGTTCAGATTTTGCCCAGATGTGACTGCGGGAGCTTATATAATCAGTCTCGTCAACTCAGCCTGCCCGTTCTTGTGGTGCGGCGCAGACTTCATTCAGAGTCAATTTGTGACAAACAGGATTGAGGCATCTGACCACAGCTTGAATCATAGCGTCTGAATACAGCGGGCACCTCTGTCCTTCATTTTGGGTTTATTCATGATGGACTAACTTTGCCCTCTGGGCTTACTGAGCAGATATTATACAAGAGTAGATGGTGTGAGAGTTGTTTCTCAGTTTGTTCCAAAATGATATTGAATGAAGAGTTCAAGATTTTAGCCAAAATTAGGAATCATTAGCACACGAAAAAAACATTCAGTTTCCATCCTTCACAAAATTTGGGAATTAAAATAGTAGTGACACCCCATCCATGTAAATTTCCATTCTTTTCCTCCTTTAATATTCTCTCTTACGGTGACGTTTACACAAGTTGTTTTCGTAGTAGCCTGTGGCTGCTGTTTGAGTTGTTGTTACCGTGCTGGTTGGGGAAGGTGACACCAAGCGCAGGTGGCTTTCCGAGGTATCAGAGGACTGAATTAATTCAGGTCTGGCGATCAGATCGATGGGAGGAGACAGCCTTCGAGTCGGAGATTCCAGATGTATCAAAGCCCTCTTTGCTGGAATTCCCCATGAAAAAAAACGCACTGCTTCTTTTTTCGGATTCTGATTGTTTCTTAATTGTCGGGACTGTTGCACCTGTTGTCACCTTTTGATTTACCGCGCCGTGGAATAGCGTCAAGTTTTGAAGTCAGCCACGAAGAGAAGGGAAGGTTGTGTAAGTGGCTCAGAGGAGTGGCTGAGTCTGAGGTCAGTAGATCAGAACACGTGGTGGAGTGTGTCAGGGTGGGGTCACTCTAAGACTTCGCTTGGCAGACTTGGATGCAACGAGGATTACAGCGCTTTAAAGGGAAGATTTAGCTACCACTCGAAAGAATGTGAGCTAAAATAGAGGCTAATTATTAGGTGTTGAGTCGTTGGACCAAACAGACTGAATGGAACCCAGTTGGTGCTTTGTCATTTGCTGTGATCTAATCTGCTGTCACACTGCGTCTGTTTTGTTTTTTGTGCTCAGATAATGGTAATAATCAGACACTGGTTTGCGTCTTTGTTTTGACAACAATTAGGTCAACGTTGTCTGTTGGAACCAGGCAGCGGGGTCCTCCAGCATTCCTCTAACGATGGCAGTGAATCGTGCACAGGATGCGCCCGCCCTCTGCGCTCCTCACCTACTTCTCAGTCTGAGACGCGCTTTTCAAACTTTTGAAAGGCCTGACGTTTTTTTTAACCGCCTGGCTTTTTGTGAGGCGTTTTTTTTTTTCTCCTCTCCCCCTTCATGTTTGGACGGAAACACTAAGAGAAATGTTGAGGAACCAGTCAGCCGTGTGCTTATAGGACCGCCATAGTTTTGGCTGCCGCATTGTTGCTTTCAATTTAGATTCAGAGCAGCTCAGAAGTCAAGGCGAAGCCGAGCGGCCTCATTCTGGACCCGAGATAATGGGCAATGTCTTAGGTAGGCTCCGATACACGCTGCTGTTTATGCTTCGCTTAATGGTGCTTTCGATGGGCTTCACTTTCTTTCCCCACGTCGTTTTCTTTTTCCCTCCATTCTGCTGGGTGTGCTCGACTATTATTCCGGTCGTTTTTCTTGGCGAGAGGTTGTAGAAAGGTCAGCCGGGATACGGCGCATTCCATGTTTAATCTATGATGATTATAAATGACAATCTTTTCTCTGCAGTTGAACACCTCTCTTTGTCCTTCGGGGATGCCGAGAGACATAACAAAAAAGGGGCTTTTATGCGCTCTGACTGGGCGAGCAACTCCTGTCGGTGTCAAATCGGAACCAAGTCAGTCCCGCCTGCAGTTCCCAACGCGTCAGAGTCAAACAGCCTTTCCCTGTTGCTGTTCCAGCGAGTTTTCCTGGAATTAAGTGCAGTGTCCTTGACCGGGTGGCTGCTGTGAGTAGGGGGGGGGGTTTGTGGGACTGTGGAGTGTTGCAAAACCATGAATGAACAAGAAAGGAATCTGGGAGGCTGTGGGCAAACATACTCTGTCGTAGTAAAACGTCGCCTGTTATTTCAAACCACACGACTCGCCGCTGCTCGGACACCTTGAATGGCTCGGCGTCAGACTCCCAGAATACCCCCAGGGTCACCACGCGTCCCGGTGACGGGACCTCCCGCGTGCCGTATGCATATTGGTGGCTGGTAGATGACAGCAGCGCCGGGCTCCTCGGCCGCGTCGCTTTCTGTGTTATTGGCACTCTCGCCGCCGCCTGCAGCTCTCCTGCTCGGCTCAACAGGTCCCCCTTCTAGTAAATATGGATCCACCTTGAGCAGAATGCCCCTGACATTTTCCTCAGTCAACAGATATAATGAGACCATAACTATCTGTTCTGCTTTCTCATTCCAATCGGGGGACAAGGGGCCGCCGAGCCCAGACGGGAACCTGTTATCCTCTCTGACTTGTTGTTTTTTATTTGTTTCCTTTTTTTTCTCTCTCCAAAGGTCTGCTCGTCCCCGTCTGCCGCAGCTCCCTCTGCTTCTAGTGTTGTATTTACTTTTGCATCAACACTTTGATGCAGCTTTTTGTGTAGCAGCCATTGAAATTTCCATTTTCATCTCACAACTCTTCCTGAATCTCCCGCTGCTGTCGCGTTCGTGTCGTGTCCTTCATGTGACAGGATTTCATGCACAAATCGCTGCTTAAGTCGTGTTGTCTGAGTGACATATGGTATTAATTCGCGCTGTCACAGACATAAAACATCAACAGCCCCTTTTTCTCTTTGTGCCATATGGCTTGTGTGGGTGTATGTTTGTGTGCTGCTGGTTTTTGTGTGTGCGTAGCCACTGATAGTCACATCTCAGCATGGCTGGCCCATGCGTGTTCGGGAGGAGTTCAAGTGTGTGTATATTTAAGGGCAGTGTGTTTGCATGCTCACAATCTGGTGTGTGTGTGTGTGTAAGATTTTTGAGCTGAGTGCCTGCGGTGACCAGATCAGTGTTTGTGTGTTTGTGTGTGCGTGGTTGTGTGTCCACGCAGGAGGAATGCCAGCTCCTGAGCAGAGCCCAGTGACGGAGGAGGGGCTTCTGTTGACCACCCGCAAAAGCTCCACTGGCTGCAACATGGAGGCTGACATCACCGCCAACAACATCCTGGCCTCTGTCAAAGAACAGGTAGCACGTTTCCCTCCACTCCCAGCCTCTCGTACTCTCGCTGCCATCGGCAACGTTTCGGCGGCGTTGAAGCTTTTATGAGCCATTTATGTACAGTGACATTTACAGAACGCTAAGTTGTCCAGTGACTCACACACCGTGTGTTACACAGAGGAGAAATCCTCCATAAGAAGTGTTATATCTTCTGTCATACTTCTGAGACACCTGATAACACAGTAACCATAAAGATTACCCACGAGGGAGTAAAGAGTTTGTTTTTTTTCTCCACAGATGACAAATGATTAAAGATTTTCCACTATAGACGAGCATCCATAAGAGAGGACTTTGTTGCCTCCATTGTCCTGTTGAGTAGTTGCAGCGTGGCGAGCTTGACTGGGAGCTGCTGGTTGTTTACTGCCTGCAGCCACGGTCTGGCTTGCATCAATGGGCAACCGGGGAGGATGATCCCCGGGTCGGCTGGAGAGCCTGTGGAGGGACACGTCCTCTGACTCACTCCCTCACTCTCTGCCTGCCTGCCTCTCTGTGATTCACCCCTTTGATTATACACTCATGCACACACAGGCACACACACTCCTTTTCCCTTTTTTGGCGTCACTCCAGTATTTCCACAGTCTCTGGAATCCGGCACTCGGCAAAGTGTGTTGAAGGGACCTCGCACATTATTTTGACTTCACTTTCCTCATGTGACACTCCGCCTGCTTCACTTTTTTTCATGATTTTAGCGAAACTCACACCAGTGGTTGTTGTCGGTCGGCCCACACAAGGCCTATTAGGTGTTGCTCTTGGAAAGTAGGTATTGTTTACACGAGGAAGGAAAGAAAGGAGGAAAGAAAGAAGGAGCACCTGCCGATGTCACTTCCTTCCCTAGAGTATTCCTCGCTGGCTCGTCCGGTTGGAGCAGAAATCCATGCAGGCGAGCAGCAAGAGCGACTCGAGCTGTTGCTCTCGGAGTGACTGGCTTAAGAAAAATGCCTCAGAGGGGATTCCTGCTAAACAGTCAAGACTGTAAAATGATCGTTCTCCTCGGTATTTACACAGCGCAGAGTCGGAGAGCCAAATAAAAGGGTGAGTGAGAGTGAAATTATGTGGGAGGTCAGAGACTAGGTTAGCTTCTCTTTTTTTTTTCCCTCCTCCTCCTCTGCTTTAGCGAGAGCTTTTCCTGTGATTGTTGGGAGGCAGAGACCTTCGAGGGATCGAGCGCTCGGAGTAAACACGCGAGTCTGCAGCGCCGCGTCCAACGGACGTGGTTCGGGCTGCGGCTTAAGATGACTGGCTGTTTGCTAAGTGTTTATACGACGACTGCGTTGCCTTTCGTGTTTTTGTCCCCCTTTTTTCTGCCGGCTCATTGTCAGACCGCCGCCCCCTTCAGTTGTCGTCCCTGTGCCGTGTTTCTGCCGTGTTTCCCTTTTTATTTTTGTTTCCCTCCGTTTGCAAACTTCGTGTCTGTTCCTGCTGGAGCTGCTGCTGCGCAGGGTTTGCCCAGATGCCCAAACAAGGGAAGACTTGCCAACATTCAGTCCTTTTTTATTTTTTTTTTGTGCCTCAGATTGTTGAGATTTTTCACCCTGTAGTTTGTGGTTATTAGAGCGATGTTTTCACTCTCTGTGGCTTTAATAGCATGTGCCATCTGGATGACACATCCATTATGGCTTATTACAGCCCCAATTTAAAGGTTTAAATGTCGGTGTATTTTTAGCTGCTTGATGGTTTTTGCTTGCAAAAGCTGCACATGTTTTTTTTTCCCCAAGCCTGAGTCAGCTCCTCTTAAACATACTGCATTGTAAAAGTTGAGTTGTTTTTTTTTTTTTTCAGGGGGTTTCTCTCACAAATTCATCCTCTAATCGAAAGTTGAATTAAATCCCAGAGGTGTTACGAGGATAACTGACTCCCTGCTTTTTTTTTGCCTGTTTCAGCCTAAAAGTGATTAAAGCAGAGGGAGACTGTGGCATTCATCCTGGCAGATGGTCTGGATTCAGTCTGTTTTTTCTATTCATTTTATCAGACAGAGATTATTACTGTAGGGACAGTCGTTGCAATTAACATTATTTGGATTTGAGGCACACATGCGGATCAGTGTCCTGGAATGAAACACTTTTCACGACTGACGACATCGACAGGGAAAGTTCGGATCGCAACACGACTCTTGTACGCGTCACATTTGTGACAAAGCTGATGCATGCTGCATGCATGTCTATGTCATCAGGACTTCGATGAAAAGAAGCTAAACATTCGAGACAGGCTCGTCACGACAACCCTTGTTAGCTGGGAGTGCCTTCCCACGAGAGCGAGGCAGAGATTCAGAAGGATTCCCGCATATGTTCCCTGTGCCACCTGTGCCTGTCGCAGCCGACTGTCAGGGGCACCCAGATGACTTAGCCGCTATCTGTAAATGAGTCAGGACGAACAAATTGGATAGACAGTGTGGGACGCTCACACAAGAGGAAGAAAGGACCAAAATTGCCTGTGTACAAGTTTTGTCAAGTTATTGTTGCGCCTGTTCACAAGCAGTGACACGATGTTTCTTTCTTCGCCTCTCCCCCTCATCCAGCTTTTGTTACTGGCAGCCTTTCTTCTGTTGTCATTGTCTTCTGCCGGCAGAACTTGCCAATGCAGATGACAGCTCTTTGAATAGAGTTCCTCCACATGTGTGACAACATCAGAAAGCGTGCTCTGATCGTCACGCCGTGATGCCGCTTCCCTCCCGTGTTCTTATAAGGCGTCTCCTTCCTTTGGGCTAAGCTTATCGTGAGCTTTGTGTTTACTCGCACCTTCAACTCATTCCAGCCAGAGAGTCTGTTCAAGCTCTGCAGACGATGTTTGCTTGGGAATATGAAATGGTGAGCGATGATGTTGGTGCGCAGAGCAGCTGGAACGTCCAGGAGATGAATCGACAATTAAAAAGATATTCCTGAGTGGAGGTGGACTTTGATTCGCCACTTCAGGAGGATTTTTAATCAAAAACTGCTAACTTTCCAGCCATTACGTGTTGCTTCATTAGTGTTCTTTAATTACGACTATCCTCCATTGAAGAATGGAGGATAGTCGCTTTATAGTTTTTATGGCCTCCTGTCTTTAGAAGTCAGCATTTTCTGAAACACAGAGAAATTTAACAGGTTGTATTTGCTCCATCAGCATTGTGCACGATTGTTTTAATGGAACTGACTATTAACTGCATGACAGCATATTCAACATCACACACTCGAGCCCTTTTTTCCTTAACTGATATATAAAGAAAAAGTTGGAATCATGAGCATTTTCTGGACCAAAAGGTTTACTCTGAATAGGATTCAGATAACGCAAGTCTCACTATCATCTAATATAGAAAAGTGTTCAATCATTTGTGACTCGATGCAAGTAAGTAAACAATAATCCTTTTGATTCACTACAAAACGAGAGATGAGGGAATTAAATTTTACTTTCATC
>JAUESE010000027.1:9761746-9771977 GCA_032274725.1 Malacoctenus triangulatus
GAGAGAGAGAGAGAGAGAGACGCAGGATGCTAATAGTGGCTGGCTTCATGTGTTGGAGTCTTCAGTAGTTTGCACAAAGCTCGGGCTGCAGGCAGGAGTCTGTGCTAATTTCCCCAAGTCCTGAAAACAAGAACCGAAGCCAATTGTCATGGCTGCGGTTCACCACATGTGCGTTTGAGATTTAGCTGGCTCCTACTGACGTATGGTCTGTATTAGCAGCTAGGTATTACACGTTATCTTGAGGTTGATAATTCATACATTTTAATTGGGGCCATGATGAGTGGGCAACTCTGATTCTGCAGAATAGATTAGTGCGCTGTGAGACGGCTCCATGGCTGGAATGGTCTTTCCATGCTGGAGTGGTTTTTAGTCGAGCAAAGCCTGTTTTTTTTCCACTCGGAGAGCAAAGGAGTGCCCAGCTAATGTCATTTCATCTCCTTTGCTGGAGCAGTCGTAGACTGTGTGGAAAAGTTTATAGAAGTACTTATAATAGCTGTAAGCTCAGGCCATAAATACTATCAGGTGATAGCAGAAATAGTTAGTTTGGTACTGGAGCTTTGACAGAGAGCAACAGTAGCGAAGGCGAGAAACTCAATGGAAGTGAAACACTCTCTGAAGCACAATTTTTCTCATGGAATACTTCAAATACCAGCGAGGAACATGCGGTGCGTCGGGTGTTATCTCTGCTTGCTGGGCAATGATACAGCCTCAGCCGCCTCACTGATGCGATGTCCTTCTCTTGTGTTGCTGTAACGTGAGAAATGTTGACGGGCCGTGACCCGCGGTTTAAGTACATATCATGTGGTCCCGCTTTTCCCACACCCAGGTCTGTTTTCAACACTCATTCTTGTTTGTATTTCCTTCAACCTATTCGGTGACGAATGTTTTTTCACTACACTTGGTTGTGTTCAATTGACTTGATGTCTCCGCAGCAAAGAAAACTCACAGACTCCAAAAAAAAACTACTGATGTACTGCTGAGAAATGTCTGCTGATTTGGATTTGAGGCTCGGTCATATTCTGGTCTGGATTCTCTGAGGTAGTGACTGAGTCCATTGACGCGCTTCGCGACGTCTCTCCTGACACACCTGCGAGCCAAACAGAGGAGTGACTCACATTTTTTCAGAAAAGGCTGGCGAGAAGATGAACTTCGTCTGGGCCTGTTTTCAGCACCCGCAGTCTTCGTACGTGTGTGTGCTTCCTCTGTCTTTGTTAAACCATCACATTTAGCATGCGATGGAACCGTTTGCAGCCGAGTGTGAAGTGGCTCTGATGACTCAGCACCTCAAGTGTGGGGTGATGCTTCCCTGCGAGACTGTCCAACGCAGGCGTCTCTGTCTGGGTCGGCCTTGAATTGTAGTCCTAAATCGAAAGCGCAAACACCTCCTGGTGACTGAAACGGACTTTGGAAATGACCATCGTGTTAGATTAGAGTTGAAAGGAAACAACTTAAAACTCAACTGCAGCCAACTGAAGCTAATAAGTGCTTTCTTGTACAAGCACTCGGGCTTAATTTTCATTCAAGTTTCCCGGTCTCACTTTAGTTGCTTTGCTTGGAATTTTTTTCCAGCCTTTGAACATAGCAATGCGTTTTTTGGTTTCACGCTTCGTCGTTCACATGACTTCAGAGTGTCAATCGGCGACCCCTCCACTGCAGGCTGAAATCCACTTTCAGACTTGCTGGATAAGCTGATTTCTCTCCAAGCCTGTGTGCCTTCCTGTGAAACAACGTTGCGTAACAGTAATCTAAATACCATGAAGGTATATGAATGCAAACCACGCTACGTGGTGTGAAAACCTTCTTGATGAAGTGAAAATTGTGCTGTTAAAGTATAAACACCTTTTTTGCTTTGCTTGCTGAAGAGCTGAGAGTTCTGGTTTTCACATTTTCACACTAACTATACGCCGGTTTAAAATACACCCAGAAATGCCATCTTGTCAGAACCAAGCTGTTTGCTGCTCCTCCAAAAAAAGGTTTGCTAAGGTTTCGTCTGAGGTTTCACATTCTTGGCGTTCAGAATCAGGATGGTAGTAAAAGTAAATGTTGTGGTGCATTGTTTTACTTGACTCAGCTTCATTCTATCCCAAAGTTACAACAGAAATCTCAGTTTTCTTTTTGTGGGGAGACAATACCTGAATCAATACTTTTCTTTTTTTTAAATTATTTATTATTTATTGACCCCAATTTGATCCGTTCGAATACAAAGCTACAAATTATTTGAATATTGTTCAGTGTAATCAGAGTTTTTATTATTCAGATTTGAAAATCAAAGACCACTGGGAAACAGACAGTTTTGGCATTCATACATTCGTATTTTGACATTTCTTTCTGCCCCACTGAAGCAAAATTAGAAAAAACTGCTGCCATTTCTGACACAAGTGTGTTTGAAAACTGTTGAAAAGTGCTGTTTTAAAGGGGATCTGAAGCACAATGACTGTTGGACTTCTCCACAGCAAGTTACATAAAGACATAACATATAATAGAAATGTGCACATTTACTTTTTATTGGAGATTACGGTGAGCGGGGCTTTGCTCCATTGTTACATTAAATGTGATTAAAATTCCTGGCATGAAACATAACTGTATTAAATCTATCGCAGTTCTTTGTAGGTTTTAACCGCCACAGTACATCAGTAATCGGTGGTCGTGACAAAGACCACACAAAGTGCAAACTGTGAGCGCTTGAAAGATTAGCAAGAGATAGAGTGAATCATTGATGGGTTTAGATGGTTGATATTCAAAAAATGTCTCAGAGTCATAAAATTCAGAGTGAAACTTGATGAATTTTCTGCTTAAGGTGTAAAAAGATCACGCAGAAAAGTGACTTACGCTTGATCAAATCTTATTTTACTGAATGTATGAAAGATTAAAGTAACAAATTTGTTTTGTTATGACATGACTTAAGTCAGCGTAAATTCTTTTTTCATTTATTATACATAAAAATATCAAAGGGATCAAGTGGATGATTAAAGATATATGTGTCAGCGAAGGACATAACAGACTGGAGGTCCTGGAATGAAAACATAACGTGTACCAGAGATCTTTGGTAAAGTAGTTACAAGCTTGTGTTTTTTCCTCTGCAGGTGATGTTTACTGCCAAAGAAGATTCACACCTGAGGGAAGCCCCCAGCCTCAGGGGCCTGCCGGTGGCCACCCGAGTGCGCAGGACGATGTTTTCAGATTGAGCCTCGCCAAAGGAGTGTCCACATCTCTCCCGTCATCGCCTCTGTTGCCGCGACAGTCCTACATGATGCCCCTACGGCCCAACAAGAAGTCACCAGGTACCTGTTTCACCTCATAGCGCCCCCTTCTTTTCAAACTTTTCAAAGAAAACTTTGAAAGTTTGAAAGTTCTGCTGCTGAATGACAATGTGAATGCACTTTGTGGTCGAGATAAAATAGGGACTATGTCTGTGTAATTGTACTCAGATATATCGAAATGTTCTGCTTTAGGGATTCGACTCACTCTGCTGTGTGGCCACCAGGCCTGAACTTTGAGAACCCAACTGCTCTTTATCATATGGCAACTATTATCCGAGATTAGTTTAATGTGCTGCAAGCGATTCGGTAATTCTGGCTCTTGCTATTCTTTGAACACTGATTCAGTCACATCATGAGGGCTTCAATTGTCTCCATGGGCGTCACATCCTGTAAAAGTGACGACTCTTTCCTGCCTGCAGGTGTCTTTGAACAATTGTCAAACATCTGACAGCCCTCCAGGAACGGCCGCGTCTGTCTCTCAGTCCTAAAACACTGCCGGTGCAGATTTTAAATTGCTCTTCCATGAAACAAATCAAAAAAATCTTTGTAATGAAAACTCTGAATGTTCTGTTCGGTATTAAAACCTGGGTTATAAAGTAACAATAGCTGGACGGTTGTGGATACCACCCGTCCGACTGCGAGTTCAGTCTGCTTCCTGACAATTGTGTCTATGAATTCACTATTGAACATTTTCTGTCAGAAAGGGCTTTGCAGCCATGTGTTTACACTTTACCGGCTGGTAATAGGCATGTGTTTACACTGGCTCTAAGTCCTCCCAGGCGGCTCCCATTCACCATGTTGAAGACATGTTTGTCAGCAGCTGTGGGGTGCTTCAAAGCGAGGAATACCTTTGTAGCTTAACTTGTTTCGACCTGAATCTTTGTATTCTGAAGACTTGGCGCAGAGGAGCGAAATCCTTTAAGTGGTCAATGTGGCCCCGCTCACATGTGGCACTCATCTGTGTGCCATTGTTTAGAGTGTCTACGGCTTTGATCTGCTTGACGTGAGGATGGGCTGCTAGGAAGCTGATAGGGCGCTGTTATCATCATGTAAGCTCGAACTGGTTAAAGTTCACATCCCTGGTGCAAAATATACTTTCATAGTTCTGCTACTAATTTGAAAATTCAGATTTCTCTTTGAGTATTTTTGAGGCTTTATGTAGTTGATGAATACTTGCTTTGTCTGTATTATTTTTGCACATTCCCTGCAATTTTTCTTACTATATTCTGAAATGAATTCATCATGATGACCTCCAACTGCTTTTTGCTTTACAATAGAAAAATGTTTCACCAAAACTGGGGACATAATCGCAAAAAGGCCTCCTTGGTTCATCGGAAAAAGACCCAAAGACTCATATTTTTATTTGAGCTTGGGTGCTGCTAAAGTCCGTTTATGTGATTAACACAAGATTCAAACTGTCTATACCAAATGCAGGAGTAAAATGGGGTGAAAGGGACGTATATCTGAAGAAATTGAGCTCAAGAGGGAGCAATACAGCGAGAGAATAGGCTGGCTTTGTGAAGGTGAAAAGGGCTCCAGGGACAGGCGAAGGGGAACACTCATTAAAGGCGTATTCCCTCTTGGGGTGCTCTGAGGCATGGAAAAGTGGGGGGAAAAACCGACCTGCCGAAGATAGGATGTTATGGAAGACCACTAGTGCAAGAGGAGGACTGGGGGAGGGTCTGCAGGCAGTCCTCCTCTCTCCTCACAGGTAACTGTGAAAAGCCGGAGGGGGAGAGTTCACACCTCCAGTTAATAAACACATGCTGCAGGAAATGTCTCAGCTCTGCGACGAAACCAACATGCTGTCTTTTTTCCCTCGTGCTGAGCCGCAAACGCGGCGGGCTGAACTCAATTTACGACTGCGTCTGCCGGCGCAAGGACATATTTTCAGAAAGACGAGATGAATGGAACAGAGATAAGCTTGTGAGGCACTCGCGTTATGTAGATGACGCGCCCCAAACCAAATTGAAGTCAGGTTCATTTGGATTATCTTTGAATTCTATCTGAAACAATTGGCTTCAATACAAGTATGAGGTGATGATGATCAGGTTGGAAAAAAAGCATCATGGGAGCATGATTCACAGATTCTGCTGCAGAAGATCAAATGTTATTTTCCTTATTAAGATTTTTTAAATCGTACCTGCATTTATTATTTTTTTAAATTACTTGCTACTGAGTTGGGTTGTGGGAGCATTTTCGACTCATGTACATTTTGCAGGTCCTCTGTCCGATTTACTCCAAAAAGCTTCTCTAATATTCAAAGAAAAACAGCAACACGATTCACTTGCATTTTGCATTTCAACAGCACATCACTTTATACTCTGTTTATGTTGTTTCCGTCTGAAAATAAGCACAAATATATTCCTGCGAAGCACCGACCTTCGTTTTAGAGGAGAGAATGCATTAGAGCCCATTACTTGAGATAAGAAATGGAGGATTGTCAATAGATTTCAAATTATTATTATTTGGCTCTTGCGTGTGGAGCATAAATCTTCAGAATATAAATGTCAATGTTTCCACTTGTCCTGTCAGTTTAATTACATCCAAGAGTCGCGTGCCTCCTTTTTTCTGTACATCTTTGCTCCTATTCTCTTGCAGCACATCTGTTTGATCTTCGTCCCGTCCAGCTGTCGGTGATGTCGTCAGGGGGTGGTTTCACAGATTCGGCAAGCGTTTTGCGTCTGGGCTTCATTTCCTGACAGGCTGGATAATCCACAGCAGTGTGGAAGGCCTCAACTTAGTGGTTGCTCTTTTCATGAGAACTTCACAGGGGGACAACAGGAAAAAGTTCGAGTTAATTAGGAGTGTGACTGATGCCTGAGCCGCGGAGTCTGGTGGCGTTGAGTGCCGCAGCTTTGATCAGCTAAGCCCAGAGCATTACGCGTGAAACACAGCAGCCTGACATGTGGTGCCCAGCACCTCACCTCACGGCTCGCTCGAAGGCACCTGAAATGACCAACCTGGTCAGTCTGTACCTGTCTTGCTCCTTTGCTCCTTGCTTCACCCACCAAAAAGTCAAAAATTTGTCCTTTCAGGTTTGGAATTCAATTTTCTTCCTAAAGGGATCAATTTTAGATTGCGACACAGAGACTTGGGACATTCCTGGTATCTTCAGCAGTTCGAAACTCCCTGAGCTCCACCTCCTCACAGTCTCCAGGGTATCTCCACAGTGACCTCCACTGGATGGAGCCTGTTATTGTGCTGCTGTGGGGATGACGAGCATCTGTCCCCAGTGTTGCACTGCTCAGTGCTTGTCCTTGCTGCACTTCACCATGTGGCAACTACGTGAAAGAAAACCAGAACAAATATGTGATTAGATTGTCCCGAGTTTGTGTGTAGTTTCTCTAACACGGTTAGACGATAGTAAACACAGGAGCCATGCTTCTGCTTTCACTGTATGTACAGGAGATGCGTGACCTTCTTGTGTTCAGTGCTTCAGTGCCATCCTGCAAGGGCTCATAAAACAGCGACTGATGTGAATGCATTGCTGTCATGTGCAGTGTATCATTTTGATTGCTATATATGCAATGTGGTCAGAGGGGAAGCGGTTTATGTGAAGCTGCTGTGTATGGTATGCTCGGTAGTTATTCTTTGCTCTAAACAGGAACGCTGTCTTCTGCGGCTTTAGGTGATAATTCAAACATCCCGCAGTCAAACCCAACGTTGTTACTCCACCGTGTCGTCTTCAGCTCGTTACTCATCGGCTGCTGTCTGTGAGTGTCGTTGGATCGTCCGAGCTTTGTCGCGTGGGATTACAATCGTAGCTGTGTGTGTGTGTGTGTGAAGAAACCTGCTGATTGTATAACAGTGGTAAAGCTATCAATCCTAAGCATCATTAACCCTCGCTTCCGTTTAATGTAACACCTCAGGGTCCCTCAGTGGAATTGCATGTTTTCATAAAAGGCCACGGTAATGATTCAGACCGTGTGAATTCAAAAGCACCTCCTCCAAAAGGATCTTGTCTTTTGGAATAAAGAAATGCAGAAACAGCTCAATTTCACAATATTTTAGTGTTCATGGCAGATTTTACTCAAATGAAAACATTCTTCACTTTATTCATTCATTGTATTTGTGTAGCTTCTTGAAACTGTTTTCAAAGTCAATTGTAGCATTCCTGAAGTCAACTCTGGATTCTGACACTAACCAGACAGCCCAGGGGGGAATATTGATGCCCCTCTGAGAGCCAAGCTGTAACAGACCTTGTGAGGCAGCAGGGACCCCTTTGAAAGGTTCCTCTGATGAGCGCCCTGTGAAAAGGACTTCCCAGTTCTTCACTTCACCACACTTCACTACTCTCCAGCTTTGGTTCCTTATCACGTGCGCTCTTCCCTTTTACTTCTATTGTGGAAAGAAAAAAAAATCTCAACTCTCTGCTACACTGCTTTTGACACTAGTGCTTAAGAGGAAAGCTGTCAGAGCCTGATTGGTCAGTCAGTCGAATAGGTTCAAAGTTAATTTTTAGTTGTGTAATGAATTGAAAATATCTGGCTATTGTTAACTAAAATATTTGCCAAAATGCAAAATTGTGGTGTTCAAAAGAGAGTTTTGTATTGTGGTGCTCTTTAAAAAACTCACTACCAAACAACTATATATGTCAAGTCTCAAACAGAGATGAATCATACTGAAGCGTTTGTATTTTAACCGCCCTCAGTTTTTATAATCGTGGCATGAATTTAAGGCTCGGTGCCGCGTTTGACAGGACCGTCGCTCCTCATCCAGAATACCAGTTCTTATCTCACATTTTTGTCAGAATATATTATTTTTCACCTCGGAGTTGAACTGGCGCTCACATTTTGGAGCATAAAGACGGCTGCTGTGGGACGGCGTCCCCTCCTCTCGGGGACACACTGTCTCATTGATAAAGTCGAAATGTGAGGAAGTCAAAGTCCATCTTGAAGAATGCTGGGAAAGCTCCTTGATCACTTCCGAGCCACGAACAATCCCCCCCTTTCACGGGCATCGACTGGACATTGGAAGTTGTTGCTGATAGGTATTCAAGTGCCTGGTATGTGCATGTGTGTGTGTGCACGGGCCTGCTGACTGATAGCCGGCCGGCTCTGGATTCCTGAGTGCTCTGCAGTCACAGCTCGCCTCGCCGCTTTACCCCAGAGATGGAGGCCCTTTCTCTCTGTTTTCCTCCTTAATCCATCTTCCTGCTCTCTCTCCCTGTTTACTTGTTTTTCCTTCCATTTTTTAACATAACTTTACATAGATACATATTTGCTCAAGTTTACTGCACGCTGAAGACGGAATTTGGTAAGAACTAAGAGTTACTGAGCAAATTACAGTAAATGTGTACTTTTCTACCGCTTGTATACACGTGGTAAAGTCATCATGTAAACTCAAAATAAACTGTATACAGTTTTGCCGTGTCACTTCCTGTTCCTAGTTTACTGAAATCTCATAACGGCGCAGCATCGTGTTGGTGAAAATAGCAAGGCATTCTTTCTGATACTTGAGGTTTGAGGACTCCATCGGAGCTCTCAGGCAGCTTCACACAGACTCCTCGCATAAACATAAGGGATGCTTCAAACATTATTAAGTGCACATGCCAGCCAAAACTTTATGACTGCTCACAGATGAGACAGATTAGGTCGGTTATTTATGCATACTGGCCTATTAGTTCAGCTTTGATCTGATAAGTGTTTCCTGCTTTTACTTTGATAGATCTTTTTTTTTTTTACTTTCTCTCCTTTTTACAGCTCTGTAACATTTCCAAATATAATAACCATCTTGCTGAACATTTATTAGTTTTATTTAACTGATTTGCGTGTTATTCGATTTGGATTTCAGGATTTTGCTCATAACGTGTGATGAAACTCGCGTCATTCCTTCCCACTGTCCTTCAAGGGTCATATATTCTGAAGCTTCTATTTCTGTGACCTTTTCATGCCTGTTATAAACTGCAATTGCTTATTCGTCAGTGCTTCCATCTAGAAGGGCAGAGCGATAATGGCCCCCTGCTAAATCTTGAGATGAGATTTTGAATGGAGAGGAAACTCCTCTGTGCCTTGTTTGATGCTCAGACATCAGACTCCCGACTAAGCGACCTTTTGCCTCTTCCCTCTATTATCAACCATTAAATGTGGCCCAAAATTACCTCCGATCGCCAGCCACATGTTTGTTATTTGATGTGAGGATCCTGGGTTCCTCTTAGCTTTCTAAACCAGATGTTTTTCCTCATCTAAATTCTGCCTCCTTGTTGTTTCTAGATAAAATCCTGACAACAGAACATATGAGGCAGTTTGCCATCGACCGAAGATATTTACCTGAACGAAGCGCGTTAAGCATACAGCCCTCTCTGTCTGTATTCCTACTTTAATTGGAGCCATGTGACTCCTGGGTAATAGGCTGAGCCTGACCCTCCACAGCTGAATGGAGGTTTTCAGGACACCCTTTGGGTTTTTCCTGACGAACACCAGCCTCACTCGGATTTCTTTTGTAGCTGCATCACTGGACCAGTCACTTCCAGGCCTGAAGCCTTCTGTCTTCACAGACCAAATTGTGCGTAACGTTGCACGTTTTGAAAAGTCAGTCCGTCAAACAATTTGCTTTCAAGCAACACAGTCATCACATTGTCACAATGTCTCTGCTGCTTATGACTTCTGCCTCCCATATCAATGTTTGAGGTCTCGGTTCTCCTTAGAGGTATTTTAGTGGAAATTACCCTTTTTTAGGGGTTTTGTTATATAAACAATGGACCTCTCAGTTTGCAGCACCATTTCACCCGCCACCCATCCTCTCTATGCATTTCAAGTTACATATCCATAGATGGCACTGTGCATCAAGCAGCGGTGGTGCAAGAAAATGCCCCATCTGATTCAGAGGACTTCTTTGATGTGGAAGTGACTGGCTATCAACAGTGGTAATAGGAAATGGCTGCCTGTGCTCTCCCTTGTCTTCCTTGTGTTATGACGAGGGTTACTCGTACAGTCATCTGATAACAGGCGTCTGGAGGAGGAGAAAGA
>JAUESE010000027.1:9782290-9793610 GCA_032274725.1 Malacoctenus triangulatus
TAACCTCCAGTAAACAAGCATTTGCGTAGCGGACGACACGGCGAGTCGGTTTCTCATTGAGGATGAGGTGCTTTGCTCTGGATTTCAAGCAGCTTGGGTGCTGAGAATGGCCACTTTTCCTCCAGATAATGCATCCTTGATTCGCTGCCTCCCATCTGAACGCACTCCTTGTGGAGCTCCTCCAGACCCTTGAACCGGTTATGCTTGCTCATTGCTGGTGCATCTCTTCCGACCACACTTTTTCTCACAAACACGCTTTGATTCTGTGTACAGCCAGACTTTTCACCAATGATGGTCTGTAAAATTGTTCAGGATTTTGTTCTGGACAACAATCGAATCAGCAATTTCACCACAATTGCAAAGACATCTACCTCAAGATTTTGTAATGCGTACGTGCGATGCCTCATAACTGCGCCTTTCCACCAGTGTTTGGGGAAAAAGGCCTCAAATGAATCTTGAAAATAAACCTCTGAAAGCAAAACTTATTGTTGCAACAGAGGAAAGCTTATATGATTCGCCGTGTGTGTATATAAGTTTGACACACATGTTTGAAATGTGGGCTGCCAGTGAGATCATCGTGCTGAAGCAGTAAAGTTCAAAAGGGAGAAGAATCACTCCATTCTCTCTTTCTGAGTCTTCCTCTCTCAAAACCTTCTCCAGTTCAGCGTTCTATGTTGATATTACCTCCTCGGACAGTTATCTTTGCTTTTGAGAAAAACAATTCATCATAACTTCAACATAAATATCAGTGTTTTTATTTTGGAGCAGCCAAATTGTGTATATTTGCATTTGTATGCTGTAAATGTATCTGGTGGCTTCACTCAGTCTTTCAGCACATTGCTGCTCTGGATTTTGTTTATATTTAATCAGATTTACTGTCAACATTATTAATAACTGTGAAAGAAAGAGGGTAAAGGAGAAAGTGAAGGAGAAGAGGAAGAGGTGCTGACAGAGAGCTGTATAATACGCTTTTGTGTTGTGGACATGCTGCCTCTCACCTCTCACCGTATCGTCTGCTTGCACCAAGATGTTTTGACTTCACTGAATCGCAGCGCTGCACTTGATTAGCATTTTATATTACTGCATAAAAATACAGCACTTGTCTGTGTCTGAATGTTTTCGATGTCCTTTCGATTTTAATGCACAAAAAATAGCAATTCTTTCTGCCCAAGTAGAATCTGGAGCACAAGTTGTCTCAGTCTCGTCACCGACACCCCGATGTTGCAGCCTGAAGCCGTATTAGCGCTGAAGAGAATAAAGAACGCCGAGAGTTGAGGCTCTGTAAGAGAAAACCAATGTCCACTCATTGATATTCAGAGGCTCTATGAGTGAGAGCTGTAAACAACCAGAAAGCCCTGGAAATTGGCACTCAAGGCATGTTGCAGGACACACACACACGCACGCACGCATACACACACGCACACACACACAAACACACGGTCTCTGCTTTCTCAACAATGCAAGACATTCACATGTATTCACTCTTTTATACTCACACAAACACACACTCAAGCCACAGCCCCCACCACACACACCCTCGTTCACCCTTCCTCTCTCACTCCCTCTCTCCCTCCCTCTCTCTCCCCCCGTCTCTCTCGCCCTTGCTCTGTGGGTCTGCACCACATCAGCAGCAGCTGGAGAGTGCAGCACAGTATTTCAGAGCGGAGCAGAGGAGGGCAGGGCAGGCAGCGTGGCCCCTGTGTGGGCCATCCAGCAGTGAGGGGGAATCTGCCTGCTAATCTTGAGCCTCTCTCTCTCTCTCTCTCTCTCTCTCTCTCTCTCTCTCTCTCTCTCTCTCTCTCTCTCTCTCCTGTTCCCTCGTTTCTAGATCTGCCAGCAGAGAAACAGCCAAGCTCCTCCTCCCCTGCCAATCAGGAACTGATGACAAGGCTGGGCTTCTTACTGGGAGAAGGGATCCCGGGTACGGCGCGCATACCTATGGATGAGAAGAATGAAAAGAAGGTATTTCATTTTCTCCCTCCCCTCCGATCCCCCTCCCTCGGCCAGCAACAGCTGCTGCCTTCGCCGCAGCACACAGATAGAGAGATAGAGCAGAGAAGGAAAGGATGAGAGCCGGAGCTAGTTCCTGACAGTGTAACTGTGCAACGGATTTGTCTTTTTATTGCAGCCTGATTCATTTATCTCTTGTGCATTATGGATGTGATTTTAAGAGGCACCTCAGGCACATATTTTTTTGGCACCACAAGCAACGGTAACTGTCAGGCTGTTTTGTTTGAACTGTTTTGTTAAATGTGCTCCAAGGAAAGTAACTGCATATTTAAAACTGACTGCATGTGGTTTTATTTCTGTGCCGGCTCTTTAGCGTGGTGCGTTAGTCTCCCAGTAACTTGAGTGCTATCCCAGATGCTCTCGAGTATGTAACAAGAGCGTCTGAGCGCGGGTCCAGAAATAGAGTTATGTCAGGTCCGAGCCTCAGTTTGTTTTGCGCCGCTAATTAAGAAGCTGAGGCTGTTGTGAAGAGCACGGTCGAGCTCGCTGTGCTTTCCTCATTCGCCTCGTGTCTCAGACACGACTTCACTAAGAGCCGGCAAGCGAAGGAAAGAGTGAGAGCGGGCTTCGAAAGTCATCTGTGGCTGATAGTTGACACGAGAGGAAGACGGACACATGACTGTCTTAATGGTTTCAGCTGGTTTTGCTCCGTGTGTAACTGCTCCAATAAAAAGGAGCAAATCACTGTCATCTGCCAGCAATTCTCTCTTTTTCTTCATTCTGCGGTTTTGCAACGAGCATTTAACTCAGCGTGTTTTTTTTCGTTTCGTAACGGTAAATAATTAAAAGTCTTGAAGGTATTCCACTCATACTCATTCCCAGAGCATGAGCTCTGGGAAGCCGCCTCAAGGCTGGAAGTTGCCAGACGGCACACTGCCTGTGCAGGAGTGGGCGGGACTTCGAGAACTGCTTTACAGCCATGAAACCATTCCACAAGTTGTTAATCATACCGCCACCCATTCAGCATCCTTCCCCTTTAGCTGTCTGCATTCACTGTGTACACAAACTGAGTTTCACACCAGGACTTATCTCCAACGAGAGGTTAGTCACACTTGTGTCTAAATCTGGCCAAGCATGGGTGAGTCTTCCTGTTTGATGATTTTTTTTTTTTGCTATTTTACCTTGAAATGAGGAAGTTGTGCTTTGAACTGATTTTTTTTATTGGCAAGTAAACAAACCACAATTTAAAACATGGTTCACACTGCTTCATAAATGGGTCAGAAAGCTCAGAGAAGATTTGAAGATAGTTTGTTGACACTTCAAGTCATACAACGGGTGAAAGTTGAGCAAAAAACTTGGACTTGTAACAGCTTCTTTTAGGACAGTATTTGAACAACAGAATAAACTGTCTTCTGGTTTGACCCAGAACCAGAGGAACTTACTTTTTGAGCATTACAGTTATAAACCACAGGCACTCTAAAAAAATATTCCCTTTAGACAGAGAAAGATGCTTCTTTCAAATATATTGAAGGGCATAGAAGGGGTGCAGGAAAGGGAGACATTGGAAAAATGTGATGAGTGATGTGGGAACTCGTTTGAAGCCTTGGGTTCTTCTTACAGTGAGGCAATCATGACACGTTTGAGCTACAGTGCATTGTGTGCAGACACAGAATACAGTTAAAAGGAGATGAGAGAACGAGACAAACCAGCTTTAATTTGGATTTCTACGGTCGTCAGTTATCTCAAACAAAGGTTAAGCTGCTGTATGGTTGTCAGACAGGCTGGATGACATGAGAAAGGTGTCTATTGTGTCACAACAAAGTGGAGACTTCTTCCCTGGTGAAACTCTCGTCAGCCTTATTTTTGTTCCTCCAGACACACGAGTGTGTAATTTTCAAGCCTCGCTCCATTTACAGTGTTGATGCCCTTCGGCTTGTGTGTCATGCTGACATGTGAAACACTTGTTCATTTGTGAAGGATTTTTTTTTGCATTGCTGTCACATGATTCGGCTCATACAGACAAGTGAGGGTTTACTGAACAAGGTTGGAGAAATGATTGTTTTTAATGCTGGTCACACTGCAAAAAATATGTGAGCTTGTGTGAGAACACATAGATTATTCTGAACTCACTTCACCCTCTTTTACCATGTGCATTTCTTTTGGTTTGGGTTGACTCTTGGCTCTGTCTCTTCTCCCCACAGTGCTCTCTGACTAGCCAGGGCATCAGTCCCTGCTCCACGCTGACCAGCAGCACAGCGTCTCCCAGCACAGACAGCCCATGCTCAACCCTCAACAGCACGACCAGTCGTCCCCCTCTCAGCCACTCCAGCCCCTGTGGGACTATCACCAGCCCCAGTTCCACACTTGAGAGCAAGGACAGTGGGATCATAGGTGAGCAGTAGAGGATATCTAATAACTCCCTCTTCCATCCTTTAACGGCAGGGTTTTTTTTTTAATGGGACACGGGAAATTTGTGACATTAGTTTAAATTTGTGTCGTTATTTAAAGGCACCCTGTAGGATTTTGAATGATTGCGAAGCTCTGGAGTAATGATATTCTGAGTGGTATTAGGCTTATTGCTGTCTGCAATTATGTACAGTTTAATGGAGCAAGAAGGGTATGATTGAAACGCACAGTGCTAACCAATAGTTAGTGATGTATTTAATATATATTTTAACTGGATTTCGAAGACAATCACATTTCAATCAGTGTAACAGGCAGTTTTATCTAAACTAATACCAACCAACAGGGTGTAGTAGGCATCGATAACATCTGACCTTTTGTGTCTTTCCTTTGGTTACATTCTGAATGCAACGGTCAGTACAAAACAACACGATGAGTTTGTGCCTTTATAAAAACAAGATACACAGCAGTGATGATTTGTACAGAAATGGAACAAATTTTCAGAAATGTGCTAATTACTTCAAAAAATTAAGAGGCAGTCACAAAGGATGGTCATGAAAAAGCACAAATGTGTTCACGGACTCTGAGATGTTAAAATCAGTTAATATGAACAGCAAAAAAACGCTGATCACGTCAAGTCTGACCTTTTATCTTCCTGTGCTTGTTAAACTAGCCACTGTCAATCAATAGCTCAGTAAGGAGCATTAGGAACCTACATGAACCAGCGACAGAAATTTCCCAGCAGCCTCTGATTTGCTTGCATACTGTCGACCGCACTGCGATTTATCAGAACATGGATAATGTGCTCATATCTGCAGACTCACCGTGATGTCATTCTACAAACTTTTAGCCTGAATTCCCCAGCGTACACAGTCACTTATCGTTAATATTTACATGTTTCCCATGAAGCTCTTCTAATTTTAATATTAAACTGGAGAACTGTCACCTCGTGCGGTTCGTGATTCACGCTGAAAAAGCCACACCTGTGTGGTGTCACTCATTTGTCTTCCCGCTGAACCCACTGGGACTGAGTAACATTCGTGCTCCATTATATCCATCCTCCACCATGTCAGTGATTGAGTCTGTATAGAGCTGTTCTGGAAGCAGAGAGCATTGAGGTGACAGTTGCCACAGTTTGACGCGGTGCTGTATTTCTTGTAATAGCCCTGTGAGACATCTGCGGATTTATACAAGCTGACAGGAAGGTGGCATCGTCTATTGATGCACTAATTCAACTAGCGCTTCTGCACACAAAACCCCTCAACAGCTATATGCGAATACCAGGATTTCAACCCGAAAAATGGTTTTGAGTTTTTGAATGATTTTGAATTGCAAACATGTATCAGTTTGGTCCTGCATTTATTCAGTCAGGTTTATTATTTCCTCCGAAGGCAGCTTCAGCTGTAAACTCTGGTCTCAAGCACTGTATGAACTAAGAGGCACGTTGAATTTTTAAGGCTTTTGAGGTAACTTAGTGACCTGATAGTTCCTCTGTAGAAAACGTTGTGTGTCGTGGTGAAATGCACTGCCGCAGTCTGGATTTCCAATGTTCCACAGTTGACATAACTGATTACCATGAGTCAGTCATTCTGTCCCCTCAGAGCAATATCATCGCGAGCTGCTGAATAATTTATGGAAGCTGTGATGTAGTGTCTTCCAGCCTGGCGCATCGATGCCACACAGGATCAAACGTACAGTCATGTTGAAAGGGATGCAGTTTGACTTGCTGTAAAGCCACTTTGCCGGTGCCCAATTAAAAACGGGACTTGCGAGGAAATGCCAAGGTGCAAGTGAAATGCCCCAGTGTGAAAGAGACAGACTTAAGTTGTTCTTTTAATCAGGTAAAAACTGATTTTGACACAATGACTGCTTTTGCATCTCTGCACCTGTTGAGCAGTGTGACTTTACTTGCTGCGACCATTGTTTTGTTCCTCTCTATGCTTCCACTGTTGAACCAGTTTGTGCTACAGTTTGCGTCCCATTTACTTTGTGCTTTAAAATAGGCTGAATTATTCTTGACACAAAAGCTCTGACTGACCAGCTCCTCATTTGTTAGCAGTGCGGGACGAGCACAGTCTTTATGCAGCAAAAGGAGGCATGCGCCCTATTAAATTAAACCTTTGAATTGCTGACTATGACATTATGCAGGAGTCCCATGCACTTTGGTGCGTGTGTGGAGCGGGTTGGGGAGGGTGTTAAAAACCTCTGGTCTGCAGCGTCCCACCCACCCGGCTTGATAAAACTGTGCAGGAGGGAGAAGAACAAAGCCGTGGTTAGTCCACCAGTCAGATTCCTGCCTGTGATTAATGCCCTCCTGTTCTTTGAAGTCGGAGTCTGAGTCTTATTTCAAAAGCACATTAATTTGGCTTCCAACGACATTAAAAGCTCCGTGGTGAAATTTGAGGGACTTTGCAATGTCTCAAGGTTTACAAAACAGCCTCCCACAAGAGTTCCTGGATGAGGTGCCAGAAGGAGGACTTCTAATGAGCCCTAAATAATGACTACGCTCCTCTTCATGTGAATAACACGAGGTCCAACCACACGATGATGTCCTATTTTCCATTGCGTACAGGTCAGCTGAGTAAACCAATCAGTGTTGACTTTTCGGTGACATGGCCGCTTATAGATTCATCCTCCTAACAGAGCGAGACGTGATGCTGTTCGGAGCGTGGCTTTATTTGCCCAGGTAAACAGCGGAGGAATTACAAGGTCTGCGATGTGCTTGTTATATTAATATTGGTGATGATGCAACATGCTGCGGCATTATGAAATCCAGATTAGAAGTGTGTGATGCAAACACAGCCAGCTGGCCGGTCATTTCCAGTCCTCTGACTGTACCAATGTTTCTGTATCCAGCCGCCCTGCACTCAGCTTCAGGGACAGCCGAGTTGCTCTGTGGAAGGATTAAAGGATTTGTTCATATAGGCAAAACACCTGCCTGAATTCATAAAGAAACATTTATCATGTTTCCTCCAAAAAGTTCTTTGTATTTGAGCTTTATTCTCTGTAAATACAACGTCCCTTATTACATGCTCTGTATGCGCTTGAGTCTGTCAATAGGTTATCCTTGAAATGAGCGAACTTTTTGAGAAGTGTGGAACTCGAAATATAATTTTTTTTCCCCTATCTATCCAATCAGGGCTTCACAGATTTCATTAGTGCAAGCAGGCTGTCGCTGTAAATACGAAATGAGCTTTTCAGCAGCGTTGATAAGGGCAATGAGGAAAAGCAGGGTGCTTGTCAAATTTAAAAGTTCCATTACAGCTCAGTACCTCTCCATAGATTAAAACAGATAAGTGCTCACAGCACACAAAGACGCAGACGTATCCTCCCGCTTCCCCTCATTTTGCTCCCCCGTTTTCACCTCCTTTCAGCCACCATCACCAGTTCGTCGGAAAATGATGACCGCAGTGGCTCCAGCCTGGAGTGGAGTAAAGATGGCAGTCTGAGAGGCAGCGGGCGCCATGGGCTGGCACAGAGTGTGCGGGTTGACACCTGCTCTCCCGTGGCTGAAGAAGACTCCGGCAGCGCCACAGCCACACCGGCCGACACCCCGTCCAGGACGGAGCAGCAGCAGCAGCAGCTGCTCAACACATCAGCAGGAGCATCAGGGCCTCCACAGCCTCCGAGTCAGTCGCCTGAGGGACCCATTTCATACCCACCGCAGACATCATCTTCCCTCATGATGCCGAGGCCAAACTCTGTAGCAGGTGAGACGCTTCGGTTTTTGAACTAGTTGGTGAACTTGTTTCGCGGCGACTCCGTGTCTTTCACAGAACTGCGCTGGCAGTCGGCTCGCGATCGTGACGCCGTGGTTTCGACCTGCTTCCTGAGCACGCCGAGCAGCCGGGCAAGTGACACCAACGGCAAGCTAAAAGGGTGTGCTGCTGTGGAAGAAATTAGAAGTCAATAGTCTCAGAGAACAGGTTGTACTTTTCGGGATATCAATGCAGGAGTTTTGGGATTAGGCAGCTGTTGTGTGCTGCGCCTCAACATTGCCTGCCGTGTTGTACCTAAGCACAAGCCTCTGTCTGGCTGATCTGTTCTGCATTCCTGCCCTGGAACCTCCCTGTTGTGGTTCAGCTCACCATATCCACACAGCTGTCACAGTTGTTGATATTCCTTTCTACCCCCCCTAGTCCCTCATGTACCCCCCCCCCTTCACTTTTCTATTCCCAGGTCTCCTTTTGACTGTTTCTCTCTGTTGTTCTCTTTTTTTTGCTTTTGACCTTAGCCATGGTTTTTTTCGACTCAAATAGCCACATGCTTTACATTTTCCTTCATGTATTTACAGCTACAGTGATGTTTAAAAAACGGGTTCAGAAGAAGTTGATAGAAAAGTAGACAAAAAATCAAGCTGCAGCTGCATGTCATGGTTGAGCTTGTTATTTGAGAACTATTATTTTCAGCCGCGTAGGCATACCACGAGCATCATTTTACTCCTTCCCCAGGAGAGCAGCGCATGATTACTGCTAGTTAGATAGACACTTGGAATAACAACAATATAAACATGGAGGGTGTGACCCGAGTGTTTGGTTAACAGACCAGAGCACGAGCAGTATGTAAAGGCCTGAGCACTTCCAAACAGATGAAAGGAAGCTCTCGCGTCGTGGACAGCACGAAGGGGTAGGTTGACATTCAAGGGAGCAAGCAGAATTACCAGCTGAAATCCACTGTGTCCACTGCACTGTGTAAGCACACGGTTCCACTGGTGGAGATGAAATGACTGAGAATCGCAGCAGCAGAGGCAGCATGAGTGGAACTGTGGGAAGAGGCATGAAGGCATAAACGGACTCGGGTCAGACCAGAGGCCATGACACACAGACCAGAGTTAGAAAGTAACTGTGTCACTAAGAAAGCAAAGGAAAAAAAATCCACCATGAAGATGAGAATTATATTCATGAATGCATCTTTATAGCAGGCAGTAATTAGGAGAAGAAGGTGGGAACATGCTGTTCCAATCTAGCTCTTATAACAACTATTGAAAGTCAATTAATTCACTTTCATCCCCCTGTTCTTTTTAAAGTTGTATAAATGCAGTTTGGTTTAATTTGCAGCTGTTTGTGCCTTTTCTCTTGGACATTAATCTAATCTCAGTTCTAGTTGAATAAATTGAAATGTACTGTTATTCTCCCCACAGTTAGTATTAGGTTGCACCTTTCTCTGTGAGAGATGGTCTGCATGTAATTTTTGTCAGAATTAATTTCTTGTTCCTTTAAATTGTCACCAAGAAACCTCCACAAGTAGAGCAAACCAGACACGGCTGGTTCTCGTCTGTCTTTGGTCACTGAGTGGATGCCACAGATACACTGTACGGTTCCCATGCTTGGTACTCTGTTTACCCGCAGTTCAGTCTTTCTTCTGCTGCTCCCAGAGTGAGTACACTTAGTACATACCACTGTGTTCATGTGACCCAAATGGTATGAACGCACACTGGCTTAAAAAGCAAAGATATCAAGTAATGTTGTAGGGTTTTATCTGTTGGTGTGCGTGTGAGAACCAGTGTGCTTTTGCGAGCCGCTCGGGTTTGTAGGCTGATGTCATAGTTATGCAGAGCTGCCCTCTGGGGGCCCGAAGAATTCACACCTTAGATTTTACGCTGTGTGACAAAACCCTGCGAGAAGACTTCAAGGACACGGTGAGACAACTTCGTTTATGGCCCGCGACAATCTGTGTGTCGGTGTCACGTGTGGTTCAAACTGGGTCTTCCTCTCAGACGCTGCCCGAGGAATTTGTATTAACAGTTTTAAAAAGTGACTCAAATGAAGTGGTGATTATTGTGCTAATAAACAGGCCATCATAGTAAATGACAGGGTGTCAGTTTCCTTACAAAAAACAAATGAGACTGAAGCGATCCGACGGACTCTGATGTGATGCTGCTCAGCTCCAGACCACATCGGAATAACTTCCCTGAAATAGACTTAGAAATAAGTTTCACTCAGTAGCCTGGAGGTTAACTTCAGCTTCCTGAGACTGATTTAGGATACACTAGCCACCCTGCGTCACATCCTGCCTTTCACAATCAGTTTTGGTAGGAACTGTTTGATGGTGGTGATGAATTAGCTGCGTAATGGTTTAATGCTACAGTTTGGGGGGCTGCTGCAGAGGCGTGTCCGTTATTCCACCTGCTTCTATTGATATAAATGTCGAGGTGAGTGTGTGATATTTTCTGGACCTTGTTTAAAGTTTTCGTTGCGACTAACCGTACTCTCTCTCGAAGGCTGACTGTGATACCGCCTGATTTTTACTCTGCTGCACTGCTGCATCACCTGGCAGTTCACACACAGGTACTCAGAAGGCATTCAGGAGCAATTTGTGTTTAGTCTAAAAGAGCAATATTAATGTTCACCTGCCAGTTTTTTTCAATCCATTGTTTGAATGAGCATTTGAGTGTCAGAATAACTTCAGAAACCGTAAAGAGAATAACATATAATTGCACATACTTGCAGCAGAAAAGTCGTAGTTACTTAGCAACATGTTGGGTTTTTTTCCCTTTCGTGGTCTATTTGTCTCGAACCGATTAACGGCTGCATTGCTCTGCCTCAAGAATGCCTGCTATGCATGTCGAAGGAATGTCCGCATATTGCCGAGAAGTGTCATTTGCACTGCCTTGGCGAGTACACAGAGACGTAGTGTGCAGCCGGGGTTGCTGCTGAGCTTCTGTGGGAACGGCGCTGCGCCGAGCCTTCACGTGCCGTGTCAAGTTTCACAGACGTTGGCACACACCACCTGTCAGAGCACACGGGGCCGAATTTAGTCGCTTCTTTTGTCACTTTATGTTTACATAATGAGCTGAAGGTTCGAATCTCGTCAGGCAGCTTCAACAATGTGTCGAAGTGGGAACTTCAGAGGGCTCCGCAGACATTAATCACCCACTTCATATGTGAATACATTATGTTCAAAGGTCAAAGCTTGTGCAACATGTAGGTAAGATACAGAGCGGTCCTTTGCAATATGAAAGTATTTC
>JAUESE010000027.1:9842164-9864147 GCA_032274725.1 Malacoctenus triangulatus
CCCCCCCCCCCCCCCCCCCCCCCCCCCCCCCCCCCCCCCCCCCCCCCCCCCCATCACGGCAGCAGCTCCGTCCACCTTTTGTCAAAGTATCTCCTCATGTTGTGTCCGGCTCGCCCGATTTCAGAGTTGTCTTCGTTGAAGCGTTCACAGTTGTCGAAAACCAAGTTCACGTCGAGGATGAACGTCTCCAAATTCACATACCTGGAACCAGGAGACAGCGCGTTATCACCTGATGAGCTGCTCACCAATTTAAAAAGTTGATAAAAGTGAAGTAACGTACACACGAATGTATACAGACATAACAAATTCTATATGGTACTTTCTGTGTGACACGTACTGGCTGTTGGAGAGCTTTTCCCTGATGGTGGAGAAGTCCATGGGCTTCTTGATGACTTTTCTGTATCCAGGAACAGCTTTGAGGTCGACGGGTGTGAGGAAGGGCCAAGCGTCCTGATGGCTCTCCAGCTCAGCCAGCAGCACCCTGGACGGTACAGACACGTTTCAGTCGGCGCCACCGGACCGTTTTACATTCATTCAAAGATCTGGCGCGATGACAAGTTGATTGAGATGGACTCTGTAAGGTCACGCGCGCGCAGCAGCAGCACTGAGCTCGTCGTACCGGCACGTTGCAAGGTCGTTTTTGTCCTCCTTGTGAATTTTGCCTCTTCTGGCACAGAGGACGGGGATGTCGCACTTGGCCTGGGAGACAGGCGGGCTGTCGTCTCGTTTCCTCTTTTTGAACTCCTTGCTCCCTTTCTTTGGCATGCTGCTGGCGTCCTCCTCATTGATGAGCTCTCCCACCACAGATGGCTTACCATTTCGTTTTACATCGCTGCTCCTCTTCCCTCCTCCAGCTGTTCGGCTCTGTTGCTTCTTACTCCGAGGGGACTGACCACTTTCCTGAATGACAGAGCACTCAGAAGATTGGAGAAGCCCACAAAACAGTCCATCGACATATATCTTTTGCCCAAATAGGTATTGAGAGAGAAAATCAAGAATAAATTGTAGGGAAAAAAAAAAGGAGGATGTGAACAAGCACGTACCTTAGCAACACAAGTAGGACAGAACCAGTCTCCCTCGGGTACTGTAATGATCTTGGGTTTGTGGCAGTAAGTGTGGCAGCCTTTGTCACAGCCGTCACAAAGTAAAAGCAGATCCTCATTATCTCCCTTTTGACAGAGCTGGCAGTGCTGAAAAGACAACAAAAGATGCCGGCGGAAGAGCGTCACTCCTCTATATGTACTTACAAATTCAACCTGAGAGGCTGCACGTCACTATAAAACGCAGTGATTTATTCAGGTCTGTGAAGCCAGCCATATCGGATGTCACTGATTTGTGACTGTGGTATTATTCAAAATAGTTGCTGCCTGTGCTGATGTATTATCAACTGCTAACACGTCTTTTCACCCTCTGCAGAACACAAATCTAACCTAACGGAACACAAACTCTGCAGACTAACTGGGTGTGTGTGTTTTTTTAAATGATTTAAGAGACGACTTGTATGTGTTTTTACATTCTTCAGACAAAACCGATCAATAACACATTACGTTTCATGACATCGATCATGAAACCCATGCAGCCTGAGAGATTTGTCTTCCTAACGAGGAACATATTCACCGTATGAATTTACAAAACGGTGGCGACGTGGTGACAAATCTGTGATCAAACCGAGTCAGGCGGGACTCACCACTTTCATGATGGCTCGCTCCCAGGCGATGGACTTCTGCAGCTGCTGAATGCAGAGCGACAGCTGAGCCGAGCTGCGGACCTGACCGAGGGCTTTCCACCACAGTCTCATCCCGGGAGCCACCTCCTCCTCACTGCTTCAAGGCCACGCAGAGCAAGGCAGCGAGGAAGAAATACATGTACAGTGTGAGAGAGACTCCATCACACACAGGAAATGTCAGCTTCAGCTTCGATTTGAATCATCAATCCGACGCGGGGATTGTAGGTCTGAACAGAGACCTACCTGCGATCTATGTTCCTCTCCAGCTCTGCCAGTCGGATGACGGCAATGTCAAGGGGATTGTTAGGTCTTCGCACCACAGGCCCAAGAAGGAGGTCCTCCTGACCGCTTTCTCTCTGACTCTTAATTTGTCGAGGTGGCGACGAAAAGGGTTTGTGCTCGTGATAGACGAGATCCTCACAGTCCGACTGGGGCTCGGCATGCTTCCATCCCTGACAGGGAAATCGGAGTGAACAAACTGAATTCTGTCTCGGCTGTATTGCTCATAAAAAGAAGCGCCCGGTGATCCAGTACCTTGACCTGCAGGCCAGCAGAGATGACTTTCCTTTCCAGCGCTTCGACCTGCTGCAGCAGCGCGATGTCCACCTCCATGGCCTGCTCCTCCACACACCAGCTCTCCACCATCTCCTGATGGAGCTGCTGCGTTTCCAGCCCCGTCAGAGCATTTCCTGCCACCACATTTACATTCAGCCATTACAGCCTGCTGTCAGCTGGAAAAATGCTGTTACACGTGTCCAGACGTACACACAAGACACACAAAGAGACAATGTCCAAGGTAATCCGTCGGACACTGCGTGATGAGATGAAATATAAACTAACCATCTTTGCTGTCTGCACAGAGCTCATTCATTTCCTCCATGTGTTTCTGGATCTGTTTCTGCAGGACTCTCTCTCTGATGCCGCGGCTGTGGAGGGTCTTCACCAGGCCTTGCAGCTTGTCTGTGTCGGACACCATCCACCAGCCCCGCAACATCTCTGTCGACACAAAGATTTTTCAAAGAATTAATGCTAGATTAACAATTCACAGCATGAATCTCGAGTGTCTCATGGGATTTGATGTCTTTGGCATGTGTGGTCTGTGGATTGTGGCTGTGTGCCATCTTTACCCTCTGGGATAGGCTGAGGACAGGGGAAGTCCTGGGGGTTGACCACCTCCACAGCAGGGAACGAAGCACAAGTATGTGTGTCGGTCGGGGGCTCTGGGGTCTCGCTCTTGTTGATAGTGGTGATGTTTGCCTTGTTTCTTTCACCCTCTGCATGCTGGGGGGCTCGATCCGGCGTGGGGGATTGAGAAGGGCCAAAAAGGGGCAGGCTGGGAGTTACGATTGAGGTGAATGTGTTACCGAGTGGATGAACGCTGGATTTTAAATACTGGGAGGAAACAAACAAACATCAATTAGGATCAGATAACACATTTGTCATCCTAATAAATGCTCAATGTTGATAAGAGTTAATCTAACAATCACACAACAAAAAACTCATTCGATTCTAATTTTGCAGCAAATGTCAGCACAACTCGTTCACATTGAACATGCGATTGCAGTGTCGTTAAACACCGACCTGATGAAAAGAAGAAAGCACATTATTGATCCCAGCGGGAGCTTTGCAGTCAGACCCTGATGCAGGATGAGAGGAAAACACAGAGGGAGAATCCGTCCTGATGGGTTGCGGAGACGAGGACGAATCCGGAGGACTGGAGCCAGATGTCACAGAGGACTCATCGCAGGGAGAGCGGGGCAGGAGGCTAAACCACTGGTTGTTTTTCTCAGTCAGTATCTTGGACAGCTGGTCGTAATGAAGGACGGACGGAGGGCTACGGTTCGCCCACTGGCTACTTTTGAGCTGCGTGTCGCCGAGCAGAGACGGCAGCGAAGCATCTGTTTTATCCACCGTTCCCTGCTGAGCGGGGAAAGCTTGTGAGGTAGGATATAAGGGATAAGGAGCGCTGGGAGGAGCTTCAGCAGGATGGACGCTCGGAGAACTGATGGCTGAATCTTGAGCCATCCTGGCAACTTCAAGCAGCTTGCTGAGCTTAGATAAGGAGCCAGGTTTTTGAAGGAAGAGATTGTCTCTGTCCTTCTGGGAGTCTGGCACCACGTCTTCACCGTTCAGGCTCCGTACTGTGGTGGACACTCCTGGCTCCTCTGGCTCATCCAGCGGCTCCTCTTTTACCTTGAGCCCCTCAGCAGCGTTCTGTCGTTTCCACTCTTTCTCCAGCTCTTCGGCGTCTGACAACATGAAAGTAAAGTCAGTTTGGACGGAGTGCACAACATATTTAAGAATCCCAAAAGGCTCCTACAAATTAGTTTGTGGATTATAGTGGCAAAGCAGCCAATGACCTCAAAAATTCACTTTTGCAAAAATTTTTTCTCATGATTTATTTGTGGGAACGAGTTTGAATTGGGGGGATTTTTCTGCTTTAACCAGCAAATTTGACAAAGTTCTGTTGAGTCTAATATGATCATTAACAGATCTTACTAAGCACACAGGGGCAGACAACCATAGAAACACAATGTGAGCCTTCAGTTCCAGTTCACACAATTACCGCTTTCAATGCCTTCAACAAGGATGTTGTTACAATGTGGAAGGACCCAGTAACGCCTCTGGTATCGGTCCTGGCCAATCATCACAGAGCGCAGAGTGTGAGATGAGTCAAACATCTTCTGTCGAATGTGACTCTGTTGCTAAAAAGAGGCAAAGTACATTGTGTCAAAACATGAATTAGCTTTTGAGCTAATCATTGGAAATAAAAGGTGTCAGAGTTTCATTTACCTTGTGCACTTTCTCAATTTGTTTCTCAAGTTCCTCGATGCTGGCTGATTGAACACTGTCATCCTAGGGAAAAAAAGGCTGATTACTGAGAGGCCAGTGGATCTGCTAGCAATAACATTCATCCAGCTATTCGCTCCATCAAAACAATCCGTCTAATGCTGACCTCCTCTTCACACAAATCCACCTTCTTCATTTTCCTCCCCCCTGGTTCTTCCTCCTCCTCGTCATCGTCGTCTCCTTGGTCGTCGCTGTCGTCGTCTTCGTCGTCGTCCTCCTCGCTGTCCCCTTCTTTTCTCTTGCACTTGTTTCTGATGGTGGGGATGACAAAGCTGTGGTTGTCCTCCGCTCCCATGTTGCTGTCTTTCTTTCCGGTCTTCTTGAAGTGAATGTTCCTCAGCCTACGACGCGCGAGGAAGGCACAAATGAGAAAAGAAAAGGAGTTCATGCAGTTCACATTCTTGTGCTATTCAGTCATTAACTACCTCAAAATGCTTCTGCATTTTCACTGAGCTTGTCAACAAAAGCAGGGATAACATTTAAACTCACTTGCGAAGCTTTCCTTCCACAGCCCACTTATCCTTCTTCAGGTTGGTCATGCAATCTATGTTTTTGTCGATTTCACTGAAAAACATCAGACAATATTGAAACTGGCATTTCTTTGACCTTTGTGGAAATTAGACGAGCGTGAGGTATCTTTAATGCATTCAGTGTGCACGGGATGTGTTTTTCAAAGCGTCGTACTAATAAAAAATTGATGACACGTAGCCTGACGCAACCCGAGGAAACTGTCTATCAGACCACAATTTGTCAGATTCATTTCCACACTTCTGTCATTTCATTTTAAATGGCGCCTTCATGAACCAAACAGCCAGTACGTTCTGCGTTTAAACATTAGAATTAACTGAACAAATCTCCTATAGTGCCTATCAAAGACTAACAATATCCATCACAACATTTTATGCGGAATACAACAAAATAAAATGAATTAATAAGTGGGAGATTTTTTCTCTGGACTAGAGAAAAACAACAAACACTGTGTGTGTCTGAGAGAGGCAGGCTCCTCACCTGATCACTGATTTACTGCAGCACAGCTCATTAACCAGGAATGCGAGCATGGAGGCCTTCTGTGAAGGACTATGGGCCTGAAAAGCTTTCGTCCTGAGGCTGACGGCCAGAGTGGCCACTTCTGTCTGCTCGGAGTGACCCTCCATGTACAGCTGCAGGATCTCAGACACATTGTCTCGGTTGATCTCAACGTTAGTCAAATGGTCTCCCAAGATGGTCTTGCTCTGAAAGAGAAGTAAATAAAAAGAAGTCGTAAAGTCATTTTTTAAACCATTTCAACCAATTTTTAAACTGTGTCTTTGTGTGTATTAGTAAGTAGATTAGAGAAAGAAAACAAGTGTCTGTAGAGAGCAGTGCTTTTAAAGCAATTATCTCTTCCTGATGCTAAGTGCTTAGGTGTCCCCCAGGATGTGTCAAATCCAGGATGTGAAGGTTATTATGAAACCTAATCAATGTTTACCTGGACTATCTAATGCCTTTTGTATGCATGTGTCTCCTGGTGTGTACCCAGCAGCCTGAAGCCGCCTCCTATGAGCAAAATATGCAAACTCACATGACGGCATGATCACATCCTGTAGCACACCGAGAGAATTGGCCTTGATGGATGAATTAAAACTATGAACTACTTTGTCAAATATCTAAGACCCTTAAATGCTGATAAAATGTGATTTATTGGGACTTCTGGAGCCAGATCGCTGTTTAAATCCAAAGTGTGCATTTCAGTTAGTAAGCTGGAAACAAACAGCTTAGATCAAATGCTTGCAAGTTGTTACAATGCCGTCAGTTATTTCTCAGTATTTCAAATCTTAAAAATATCTTCACAACTCACATTGTGATAACAGAAACGGGCAGAAAAAAACACAATGCACGTGTGTGTGCGTAATTATAGCTGCAGCAAATCATGTACAGTTTGTTAGCTCTTTAAATGCTATTGAGAGGCGCTCACCTTGTGACCTGCAGGCATCCCGGGATCACACAAAGCTGCAGAGAGCATGTTGACCAGCAGGTCCTGCACCAAGTCCATGCTGCTGCCGATGTTCAGTAAACCCTCCTGCAGGTCGCTGATGGTGAGCATGTTGGAATGGTCGAAGCCCAAACTCAGGACCTTCCCAAAGCTGTGCAGGAACTGCAGCACCATCAGGCAGTCAGAGAAGGTGTTTCCTGGTAAGACCAGCCCGGGAATACGGGACAGCTCAGGAAGTGCCTGCAGAAAAATACAGTTGATAATTTCATTATCTATCTGTTTATTTTTCCACTCGACTGTTGCCCCAAAAAACTTAAAAAAAGACAGGCTCTGTCCCCTGAAGACAACTTTTCCTACAATATAATTACATGATAATAATTCAAAAGACACATAAGATACCATTAATACTCAATTCAGTATACATTACAGTAAAACACTACTTTATAATGATAATAATAATGACAATAAACTTCTATTTTCTCAGTTATATGATTTCAAGTACCTTCATCAGTGTCATGGCATCAACGGCCACTTGGTGGGAGTGTTTTGACCTACAGTTCTCCTCAATCAATTCCAGGTGCTTTCAGTGATATTAAGCATCTATTTTGGTTTTGAAATAATGAAACATAAAAATGTATGAAAAGCAGTTCTAATCTTCACGCCTATAGCGCCTGCAATAATTACACTGGTTGTTTTTTTGTTTTTTTTACGAGGGGGAAAAAAATTCCTGAACTGATGGAAAATCCAACCTTTGCTCTCACATCGACTCCACAGATGGGCTCTCTCTGTGGTGACATACATGCGCTCACATTTTCATCTGCCAACAGCTCCACAGTGTGTGAATACCTTGTGATCTGCTAAACACATGTCTTCATTCGGCTTCTTCAGCTCTTTTGCTTTTTCCAGTTCCAGCCTTCGCAGCTCCAGTTTCCTCTCCTTGTTTAACCGCTTCTCGTCTTTCTTTTCTTTCTTCAGACGCTCTTTCTCCTGCAGCAGAAAATAAAGATTTACTCACGATATGCATTATTGACTCAGTTGCAGAAAACTATGATCTCTATATGTTACATCATCAAAAAGAGTTGAATTAGGCCATTTTAGATCCACTGATGTTCTGCAGGGCCTCTTACTGTGCGCGATAGCAGCACATGTATCAGACGAGTAATATTTTGTCCATCATAAAATTAACAGGACACATTAAACATAAAAAAAACACAATCTAGCTGCATGAAAAAAAATAATCTGAATTTTCCACCACATCATCACAACATAAATAGTACACACGGGATGCTCCAGGAGATACAACACAAACATAATACACAAAGACTTTTAATACTTCGTGACATCAAATAAAACAAAACATACAGTCTAACACTTTTTATGTAGACATTTCTTTTCTGTTTAACATCAAACTAAGAACATTTAAGGACTCTGACTTCTTTAGCTCATGTTTAAACTCTACAAACAGTATAATGTAAAAGAACTGAAGGAGGAATTGAGGGATAAGCAAAGGACGGGATGAGATGCAGTTCTGCCGTTACCCACCTCTGCCTTCTTGCGGGCCTCCATCGCCTTCATGAGTATCAAGTGCTGCCTGTGTCGCTCCCTCTCCTGTCAACACAAATTTCATATTGACACAATTCCAGATTTTGTTTGAAGAAAAAGAAAAAGGAGACAAAAAAAATCACAGCATGACATGCAGGAAAGGAGCTTAAGCACAGGTCACTGTTGCACAATACACTATAGCTTCAGCCAAGTAACACGTGAGAGAGTGATAAAAAACAAAGAGGGTAGTGATGCACACACAATGCATAAGCTCAAGCATAGGAGGAGTAATTGCAATATTAATCCGAGCATTGTGGCAGGAGGCGAACTGAAAGCTGGTGTGTGCCGAGAGTTAGCAGCAGGTTTGCGGAACGGCAGCAAGCACGGCTGAATGCATCTTCAGTTCAATCCAGAACAGCATCACAGGAAACTATCAATACATACAGAATCAGATAGACTTTATGTACATACAAGCAGACGGATGATTTTCGAATTCATAAATGTAATTTTCCATATCTGATGCATCCTGATAGATGCACTTATACCAGAATGCAAAGCACTCAGGTATAATGTGCATGGAGTGAAGGCATTGTTGATCATATAGTGCAGATAATGGATGGATTTTCTCCAGGAGATCACTAGTGCAGAGATGTGAAGTGCTCTGCACTTCTGAAGAAAGCCATGCAGACAAATGTTGTATGACTACAGACAATGCTACAATTTGCCCATCGCCATGACGGCAGCCATTTATCACACCACAGTCACATTATGTTGTTAGACACACAGAAACAGTCGCAACCATACCATATCTAGTCTATGCCTCTCCAACTCCTGGGAGGAAGAGTTGGCAAAAAAATTAGGAAATAGAAGATTATACATTAAATCAGAGCAGGAAATCATGTACATTGTAGAAGGTAGTAATAAATATAAAAAAAACACTTTGAAGGATTTTACTGAAATGCGTTTATGCACACAATGCCTACCTGGTGCTTCAGTATGACAGCTTGCAGTCGTCTGATCTCCTTTTCCTTCCCAAAACAAGATTTATTCAATTAGAACGCAAAACATTTTTCCATCTTTAATATTCTGGAAGACAGATTGAAAAAAACATTTTCTTTTTACGTCGCTAATTCATTTTGTATCAAGCCGACGACCAGTGCAGCAGAGCAAGGGTTCATTTTACTGCGAGCAGGTCTGAGGACTGAGAGTGGTGGGGATGTTTGACATTAGTGACTGACTAATGAGGTTTGGGACCCCAGGCAGCTGTGACCAAAACACGCAAATTCTCCCTCGTAAATCCCATCTCGCTCACCTTGTTCCGTTTTTCAGCTTCCAGGATTTTGGCATTAGCCGCCGCTTCCTTCTTCTTTCTTTTCGCCTGCGTATGCAAAACAGGTCTGGAGGTCATGTTACAGAAGCAACTGATCTTCATTCACAACACAAACACCGTGCAAACGACAGCAAAACACGCCAAGAATATGCAATGCTCGGCTAAGAACAACAGATATAAAATTGTAAACGATGCAAACGTGAGGACAAGATAAATAATTCACAGCTCAAGCTATTGATTTAAAAAGCACGACTAAAGAGGTGGTTGAAAAAGTCTAATAAATAAACATTAAACATATTGCGATTAACATGTGAGTTTGGTATTTCTTTGTTGGGCTCTTTGCTGTACACTTGGCCCGTGGCTCCGTGATATTATCAAATCTAGCATCGTGAAATCTTGAGCAATGAGATAATTATTTTCTCCCATTAACACCGAAAGACAAAATGGCCGTGGTTATGAAACACCAGCAGGCGGTGAGAATAAATTAAGCAAAAAATTCTATCAGTAATTATAGCCCCAACGAAATCCTGTTAAGAGCCACTTGCCAAGCGTGTCAACTGAAATTTGATTTATAGAGGCTAAAATACTTCGCAGCTTATATTAGTCAGGGAATGCAAAATAGGTATTTCACCTAGCCATAGTAAACTCTGGGCCACCTCTTACTTAATGAAATACTGCATTTTGTATTAAGCCCCAGCATGGTCTGAGGAGATTTTCATATTCAATGGCACTTTTGCAAAAAACCAATTAAGCATTAGTCACATGTACTGAGTAAAAGTGGGGCCACATAATTTAGGAATAGCCTTTGGTTGGGTTTTTAAAAAAAAAAAAAAAATCCTATCAACAGCAGAAAGGAAGTGTTTTAGAATGTTTCTGCAATAACTTTCAGGACGAACCTCAAGAATTTGCTGTGCACGGAGTTCTTTCTCCATACGAATTTGCTGAATGCGCTTGATCTTCTCCTGGCAAAAGGATGAGGGCAAGATCAAATGAATTAACTGTTAAGTCATGCATGTTATAGAGTGGTGGTGGTGGGGGGGAGCGGAGGGGGGAGGAAGTATAGTGGGTCTATGCAGATGAGGAAGGTGCAGCATTTGGAAGAACAGCAACTTTCTTGGGGAGTTTCAGAGCAATTCAGCGACGCTTTAAACCTTTTCACCTTGGAGTGCATAAACTCTCCACACGAGCAGAGCAGCTGCAGACTGTTAAGAGGGGCTCCGCATGGAAAATTAAACAATGCACGGCGAAAGGAAAATCCTTACTTGCTGTTTAAGAATCTTTATCTGCTCCCTCTTTTTCCGTCTCTCCTCAGCAGCCATTAATGCTGGAAAAACACAAGTGAATTAACTCGATGCACAGTTCATCATCTGGCGTTAGGGAGGCTGCGGCTGTTTACCTCGCTGCTTCCTCGCCTCCTTGGCTGCTTGTGCCATGGCCTGCTTCTCCAGTTTTCTCATCATTTTGATCTGAGCTGCCTGTCGAGCGATTTCTGCAACATGATGAAATATAAAAAATGAGACATGAAATCACAGGCCCCGCCGAGTTCAAAAACTTAATGAAAAACTGACCCACAGATATTTCCCAAATCCCTTCAAAATGACCTCCAGAGAAAGAATTTCAGTGACAAGCTCAGATCCTCGTGTAGAAAATGGTCCGACTACACGAGTAAGAACAAAAGAGCAAGTGGAGCAGAGCACCACATGGGTTCCAACACAAAGTGTTTTAGCAAACATGATTACACTGCATGCAATCGTGATTTGATATTAAAAAAAAAAAGTGGTTGTGGTGTCTTTTTCTCAAACTTGCAATGCAAGTAATTGCATAACAACAATTCCTCTATTTTCCTTTACCATTTGAATCTGATTGGGATAATTGGTGCCTATCACAGCAAGCACAGGGTGAGCAGCAGAGGGGTGAAACAGGCGGAGCTATTCACTTGTCTGGAGGTGTGAAGCTAAACCTCAACAACATGAAGAAACTACACAGAAAGGCCTCAGTGGTCTGCGGGTTTACCGCCCCCCCTCCTCTTCCCCACCCCATGAGGATCATGAGGGGCCTTAGGCAGGTAACAGAGACAACTGGTTTGATATTTGTGCTAGCTAAATGGGATTGTGCCATTAAACTCCATTTGCTCTCAGCTGAAAGAATCTCCAGGTGGTTGATTGCTCTCATGTAAAGAATAAAGACCTTTAATCACAATGCGTGAATGAAGGGTACAATGTAAAGTCACTAGCAGCTTGTGTTTATGCTGTGATGTGCATATCAGGTCCCTTGAGTGGTAGCTTTGAAACTTTTCGATGCTGCAAACTGACCTTGAGCCTCCAGTTTACGCAGCAATTTGGCATCACTGATGTCTTGGAAGTTTTTTTCACCAACATTTATTGGAGGAGACTTCCACTCTCTGACTCCAGAGCCATCACTCATCATCATCTGGACCTCAAACTTCGAGCGACGACTTCTTCTGCCATCCATCGCTATGATGATGGGGACAATCTCATCTTCTGCCAGCAGGAACCACCGTGAACCCTGGAAAATTTGATGCAAACAGGAGAAAGATCGAACCAAAGTCAATTATAATAGGTGACGAGCTTTCCTTGGCGTCCTGATTTAAGTAGACTAATCACACTAAAACTACAGTATTAGGATCACAAATGACATCTGGAAATTAATTTTACAATCTGCCATTATTAAACATGTAATAGTGTGCTGGATACTATGGAATATCTTTCCTCACGTAAGCACAAAAAAGTGACAACATTTACCTCTGGTCCTTCTCTGGCTTCGTAGAAGTCACCAACTTTAATTTTTGTGCTGAAGCTGAAGTTATCCCGGGAGATTTCAGTTATTCCATTCCTCACTAAGTACTGCAGACAGGAGAATAGTGCACACTAATTAAAGCAAAGGTAGGACCCTTAAGCCAAATTAAATAATCAGCCACCAAACAGCTAATGCACAAGGCTTCACTACTGCAATTACTATATGCAATCACTGAAAATGTGAAGGTGCTTCAGTATATGCATGTAAATGTGTATGTATAATTAGACAGATAGATATAGATATAGAGATTATATTAATAATAATGACAACACTGAGCACATTGCAGCTATACCTTCATCACATCGGGGTACTGGCGCAGCTTCTTCCCACATGGAGCAAAGTAAGCCACCTCCCCCTGCAGACGGCCTGCCACAGTCCTGATGCGAGTCTCCCGCTGCCACCTGCAGAAACACATCGGAAAGAACAAATCATATGATAGACCAGCTGTTTGCTTTGTCATCTCCATTTCTGCAATCAGATTATTCAACAGGCATGAGCCAAGTGGGGCAACCCCTCAGCTCCTCCAAGCACCTCTGGAGAGCAGCTGTGGTTTACAGAGAGAGACGTGTCATTCTGCTGTCCTAGACTGAGCAGGGGTTGAAATACTACCTCATGGCCTCTGCCTCCAGTGAAGCTGGTGATGAAAAACATCCCTTGAAGATGAAAGGCTGCTCTCATTCAAGGCTGCAGAGTTTGTGGGCAGGGAGCTGTTAATGTTGCATGTCTGTGTTGAGGCTGGATGCAATTAACCCCTTGTGTTGAACTACTGGGCCCCATTTAATTTCCTTCCCACAGTGATGTACTCCTCAAGAATTAGTGGGGGCAAAGATGTTTATGTGGTCTGCTTGTACTCAGCAATTGATCAATGTGTCAAGCAGTCAAATCAGCAAATTCATAAATTTATTGCAGAGAGAAAAAGAATCATGCAAAACTTCAGTATTTGTCCAAAGACTAATTTCATGTTAAGTTTGGAGTCATACAGCAATTATCAAGTGAACTGACAAAATTCAAACCCTCAAATCCTAAAAGTAGTCTTTAACTACTTGTCAAGTTCAAGAAATTTCATCACTTTTGACAAAAGTGAATGTACAGTATCCTCAGCTGGTTCACTAAAAGGTGCCGTTTTAGGAAAGGTCACTTTCCAGCCATCCGTGAACTGGCATTTCACTTTAACACCAACAGCACGGCAAACATAACAGTGAAAACAAATGGCACCTGGTAGGACCATCAAACCTGTATTTGTTTCTTTTAATATAAAGTGCAGGCACAGTATCTCACCCAAACTCAAGAGGCAATCTCAGGACTCGCTCATCCGTTACCCTCCTCCTCTTCCCTGACCCTAGAAAACAGAAGAAATGGCTCAGAGCTACTTTGACCTCCAGTGGGACCTGAAGCAATTCACAATCCTGCCATGTTTACCGAAGAAAGCCACAAAGCAAAACATGACAGGCTTCTATATGATTGGAAATAGGAGGCCTTCGACCAAAAGATGTTTGTTTCCTTTCACAAACAGCAAAATATGCAGTAAATCAAAAAACATTCCGATTAATATTCGACAAAATATGAGGAACCAAACCTCCGAACAGTCCCAACAGATCAGTGTCAGTCCCAGTAACTTAACTACATGTTCATTTCTTCATCTAACAAGTGCACATAAAAAACATTGATCTTCTTTTAATAATCATCAACAAGACCTTTCATTATCTTTTGGAAGGACTAAATAGGACAAGAAAAAAAACCTGTTTTCTTATTCTGGCGAGTCAGGATCCATCTCCATCAGTAATATAACACTTTGTATGACTCATCCAATATCAGATGTATAAAGCATCTGCCTGGGTTATTAAAGTGAGAGCTGCCGGGTATAATCAAAACAATGATGTAACCAGATTATTACAGTTTGTTTTTACCAAGCACAACAGTTCTCATGTTTGAATCATCATTGCTTACTAATAGAGATGTGGGGAAAAAAAACAAAAGATACCCTGAAAGTCGCTTTGAGAATGTTCTGACTCTCGCTAAAGCCTGTACCGCTAATCACATGATCATATTGAACCGTTATCAGAACTGGGTTTTTTAATATAACGCCTTACAGAAAACAGTCATAATACCTGGCATTGTTGTGAACGTATACGCTGGGGCTGAGGTGTGTTTACTCAGAGTTGCGTTGCTGGTGGTGGGGATTAGCAAACTTCGAGGTAAAGCGGGTGCCTTGGTGATCTGCAGGTTGAGCAGGGAGCAGTTGGCCGAGAGGTTTGAGACGGAGGACTTGGGAGTAGACGAGAGCCCTTCAGCTCCATGTGTAGGAGTCCTATCTGCATCAGCATCAGCTCCCATCTCCACGCACTCCTTGATATCGTCCTCGGAGTCATTGGAATCGCTCTCCAGATTGCTCTCCAGTTCTGCAGGGGATTCCAGTGTGTCACAGAGAGACAAAGAGAGCTGAATTATACCCTGATTATCATTCCTCACACACCTGGGCCATACAGAGCACAGTTAATTTTCCACACGAAACACCGCATTACACATTTTCCCTCGGAAAATATGCGTTATCAATGACATCTTTATGAAATTAAAAGCTCCGGTTAATCTCACCTGAAAGGCTACTGCCAGAATCTTCATCATCATCTTCATCATCGTCATCGTCATTATCATCCCCTAAAGAGTCATCCGAGTCTTTGCTGCTGAGGAGATCAGACTCGCTGCCTCTGGTCAAGTCTACAGGAGTGCAGGCTGCATTCGTTTTAGTGGGGGGCTTTAGTGAATGCCCCGTCTTGGTGGTCTTCCTGGATCGAGCAAGTCCTGATGAGGCAGAGGATTTATGCGAGGAGGCAGAGGTGCCCGACACAGCCTTACTGCCAGTGCTTAGGTTCATGGGCATTGGGTAGGTTGGGCTGGAAGCTGCCAGCAGCGGGTTGCCCTTGGGAGTGCTGCTATTGCGGCGAGGCTTTGTGATGAGTGCCAAAGGTGCATCCTGAATCGATTCCCCGTTCGGTTGGGAGTTCAGGAACAGGTTGGTTTCACCACTGAGTGAGAAAAACAATAAGTTAGTTATCGATGCATCTGATCAGCACTGCTGCTTGTGGCATCAACGGTATAGATGTAAATTGATTTAGACTTTTATACCAGATTTGGCTCTTTGGCGGAAACGTCTGCTTCACAAAAACCCTGGGATGGTGGGGCTTCACGAACAAAAATGCAGGAAAGAAAGGAAAACAAAGAAAAAAGGAAGTAATTACACAAACTGTCACTCACATTTCATTACTGTGGGCCGTAAATGAAAGAATTTAAGGTGTAATAAGTGACAGGGACAATGAAGAACAGGCACGGGCTTGTCAACAACAATGAAGAAAAACAGGCTGCTGTGGAAAAATATTTTCAAATTGTTTGGCTTCGTGCCACCATGAGACGTTAGCTGTCATCTTGCATTTGTTGCTATTGTCAGACTCTGGCAATCAAAAGCCTGCATTTAATGTACAACCATCATACGAATTAAAACCCTCTTGTTACAGATTGCTATATTTTCCCTCCCGCTCAGAAGAGTGACAATAAGCGAGTCCTGTAAAAGAGGCCAATTTCTCTCTCTTGATAACAAACATCCCCAAGCATAACAGAGCTAATTGCTTGTCAGTTCTGTGAAGTATTCCCAATAGAGCTAAACACATTGTCACTTCTAGTCATGTAGTGGTCAGACGCTCATTAGGAATAATGAAAGCCCTTATAATAGTGTATGAGGGTTGAGTTTCTGTAGTGAAGGAACACAAAGATTTTGATTTATTTCATGCCTGGAACGATGATTGATGATAAATAAAAACAGGCCGGCTTCTATATGACAGAAAACATGCTTTCAGGCTTTAATGCAGTTGTTCACTACTTCTCAAGGAGGGAAACAAAGGACAAAAATGTAAATCATCACAAAGCAGCAATGTGAAGGATAAAATATCTTACCTGCTTTAATTTGAAAGTCTCCTCCGGAAAGATTCTCTTGCTTTCCTTCAAGCTATCAATATCAGCAGGCAGCGTGAGCATGCCAGAGGTCATTAATAATGACGGTTTGTGTGCAGGCTTTTTGGGGGCTAACAGTGAAGGCGGTTTGGGTGAGGATGAGAGGGATAGAGGTTTGAATGGACACAGGTTTGAGGGTTTAGTCGAGGAGGATGAAGGGAGGGGCTTCTTTGGGGAACAGAGGGCCAGCGGCTTAGGAGAGGAGGAGAAAGAGCTGTGCTTGGGCGAGGGCAAACAAGCAAAGTGCTTGGGTGAAGTTACGGTTGCACATTGTTTAGATGAGTTGGAGAAAGTGATGTGGTTGGGTGAGGACCTCGGGGGTAGAGGACCGGCGTCTTTATGGGACTGTGCTAAGTGACTGTCGCCAGCTGCCAGTCCTATGGCCTGTATCACGCTGATGTGCTGCTGGTTCTCTTCCTCTGAACTCCTGGGGCTCGGCAGAAACGGGGTGGACTGAGGGAGGCCAGCGGGATGAGAGCAGGTCTGGACGTGATAAGTGGAAGTCAAAGGAAGACTGTCACAATGACGGTCTGGAGCTGTGTTTCTATCAGCGGCGCGAGGTCTCTTCTTTTTACTCTCAGAAGCGTTTTGTGTCAGCCGCTGAGTGGGAGGATGAGGAAAACAGAGAGAAGACAGAATGTCATGTCAACTCCTGCTGGGAAAGCCTCACAGTGGCAGCTCTGTCAGCTAGCACATACATTCAGCTTGCCACCCACCACTGAGGCTGCTTCTGACAAACCAACCAACAATTAACGAATAGAGAAACAGTTTCAAACTTTTCACCAATTTGTTACTTTTAAAAACTTACTTCTATACAAGTTTCACCTCTCTTTTTTCCTTTTTTCCCAACACTTTTGTAATGATTAACTGCAAAGCAAAATCTTGAAACCCCCTGATGTTAAGAAACAATCAGTATCTGAACTTTACTGTCTTCATTACAGGGTCACAGAACTTACTTTTTCTTTAACTGGAATCTCTCTCTCAGAATCCGAGTCCTCACTGTCACTGCTCTGATCATCATCGTCCTCATCATCATTGTCCTCGTCTTCCTCCTCCATGTCGTCGCTGCTACTGTCGTCACCATCAGTGGAGCTGTCTGACAGAGACCCTGACTGGTTGCCACTCATGCTGGACAACTCCAGTTGTCTTTTGTGAGGTTTCTAAACGTGAATAATTTTAGTTTTAAAAAAACAGGAGCGAAAATGCAGTCAAAATTCAAAAGAATAACACAACAACGTGAGCTTGGATGAATATTAACCTTCTCCTTGGTTCTCTGATGGAGCTGCTGGTTGGGCTCATGGCTGCACTTTTGACTGCGGCTAATGTTGGCTTGAGTTTTCTCCTTATTTGTCTTTGCAGGAGACAAACTGGTGCTCATGACTGCAGAACTGGGAGCACTCCTGCCGTTCACTATTCCATTCACATCTACACAGATTGACATTGTACATTTGTTTAGATGGAAACTTATCAAACCAAACAATAAAAGTCAAAATACTGCTTTGAGATTACCTTTTTGCAAATAAGATTAGTTATTGCTTGCAGCATTTTTAAGCTGTATAGATCCAATATGTTGTTAGGACTTCACAAGATGAGTGATTCTGGAGCATGTCCTCCTTTACCTGAGGTGTGTAAGTCAGCTGGGTTGCTCCTTTTCAAGTTTGACATAAATACAGGATGCAGACCGAGAAGAGGAGGAAAGAAGCTTGTGGCTCCTCTCGTGTGTGCTTCTGAAGGCCGCCACCAATCTGTGGAGGGGAAACAAGACACTGCACACTCTGGCATCAATCTGCCTCTCCTCACATACACCGAGTGTGTCAAGCAAATACCAGAGCCGCTCTTCATTTTCAACAAAAAGCAAGAAAACACACTGAAAGTTGTTCTTTTGAACTAGAATGTAGATTCTCGAAATATTCAGCAAAAATTGCTGCATTCTTCCTGAAAATACCAGTAATCAGCTTTCCTACCAGGGAATGTAGCAAACTGCGAGCGAGCAGCCATTGCAGATAAACCAAGACTTCCAAGGCCTCCGAACTCCGGGCGGCCTGAACTTGATGTGTAGAGCCCAAAAGCAGGATGGCTGGTTAAGGTGAAACCATTGGAGGTGCCAGATATATTGACAGGTTCGTCTCCAGCTGTCTGCAGCAGATTACCTGGAGAATAAAGCAAGACGACTTGATCAACACCACATTCAAAACATCAATCACATGAATAACGCCACTGTTTATGAAGGACATTTTTTTTCATACGCATTAACAGAACAATGACAGGCAGTGCAACGTTACAAGGACTATAAATCATTCCAAAGTAAATCGATGCCAGATAATAAAAAGTGCTCCACCAAGAGTTCAAAAGAAATAAAACTGGAATAAAATGAATCAGTTCAAAGTTGCAGCTGGTTTGTAAGTAATAGAGGTGTTAGTTACGAAAACAGGCAACTGAATAATTAGAACGGATTAAATGAGACAAATCACTGAAAAAATATATAATTTTTATCTCTGACTATAATTGCAAAAAACTGAAACTGGAAATCGCAGGACTACACCAGATCCTTCACTTGTTGGTTTAAAGTGTCTCTTACTGACTTTGCAGACTTTTTGACCATATTGAAGAGGGGAGACACTAAAGCTTCCCTGCACCTTAAAAAAAACATGTAGGAAAGATCAGACATTCACTTCACACTCTGATACACTCTGTTAATAATGCCAATTCATCATATCTTAACATTCAACAAAGCTTTGGTTCAGAATATCATCCAAAATGTAGACAAACACTTCAAATGTTGTATGTACAAAGGAGTCGTCTATAAAAAATTGGTATCCAAAACAAGATGTGAGGTTTGCATTCTCTGCATTACTTCAGTGTCAAACACGAAAATTTAGCAGAGCAGGATCTAAAACTTCTCAAGGACATACTGTCCATTTAAAACATTTGTGAGCTGTTTTACTTGATTTATTTTATGCAACTTTCGGGTAATATTAGGATATCATCAAACAAATCTCCTTTTTCAAAGGTTTGCCGAGGCTACAGCCTTGACTTTGTGTACTGTTTTTCTTTCGGTGCCTCATTGAGATAAAACTACAAAGATTTCACGAAACTTTTTCTTAAGACACCCGTGCGGGATCAGACACTTGTGCCAACACTGTTAAATACAATCTGAGGTGGTGCATTTAAAACGCTTCCCTGATAAGCCCCGCAGAGTGATAGCAGTTAGGAAGCTTGCAAAAAGTACAGGCGCATGAGTGTAATTCTGTTCAAAGGAGTGCTGCCATCAGTGGGCATGTGATATCCTTTTTTTCTTACTTCCCCCACAGGGGGGATAAGAAATCTTTGAAAGAACTCAATTTACTTGATACTCATAACAGCGATGCGACTACAGAGGTGCCAATGTGCTTTCAGCATTTAGTGTTCAGTCCAAAATAAATTATCTGGGAAATTTCAGTGCACGTTTGATGTAGGGACGTGAAAATGAATAATTTATGAGAATGTCTCAGTGTTCTTCATTGTGATAGCATGACAAAAAAAACTCTACTTTTAGGGCATCTTATCATGAAGAAGGGGAGAAAAAAAACAATTACAAAGCATGGTATGTAAATGTGCATGTTATTTTGTGGTCAGGGGTAATCTGACAGCTTATGCATCACTGCGGCTCGATGCATAATGGCTTCGGCCACAATTAGTATTCAGAGAAAACAAGGGATGTTGGTGGCTGCATGCACAGTGTGTGGCTGACAGACATGTCAAATCACACGAGAGAAACTGGAGCTAAAGGCTGTCAGAAGGAATCCACAAGGGCAAACGTAGTGTTTTAGATTCTTCAAATCAACAGCTTTCCACTCCTGTCCAAATTGTTCGCAACATGTTCAGACTGCAAGAAGTCTTTAGCATGTGAGGGATCCTAAGAAAACATCGTTCATTTCAGCAGTTATACTCATTCTCGTGTCTTTACTTGATGCATTCCCGATACAGGCTTTATGGGAAGCTGCTCTTGTGTTTACATACCACAGGTGGTGAGAGGGGAGCTGCTTTTAGGACTGGGGGCTGGGCTGTACTTGGAGGGAAGCGTGTGGGGTGGAGCCGGGGAGGAGCTGGTCGAAGAGGAGGCCATGTTGAGGGAGGAAGGGGCCGGTGATGAAGACTCCAGTCGCTCACCAGACTCCATATCTGTCGGAAGCAATACAGGCAGCAGTTCAAAATGCAAGAAAGGAAACAGAGACAATAAAACAAAACATTTGTTAGTTTATTGTCACCAAGTGACTGGAAGTAAATTACTTCCAGATATGAGACCTCCGATCCAAGCCATCATACCATCTGTAATACTACAAATACATGCCATAAATACATTTAATGTTTGCAACAACAGCAACAGCTATAATAGTACCGTTATTATGATACAATTTTAGGTTGTCATTTCAAATTTGACAAAAATACAATGAGCAGGAATAGTTTGAGAGTGTACACACATTAAGCAGTTGATGGATAAAGAATAAACACGACATATAATCAATAAACATATACTTATATGAGTTTTGTCTGAAATGATGTGAAAGAAAATGGGTTTGATTAATTTGTTGCGATTTTGCATAAAATTATCCACCATTATAGAGTGCTTAGCTACATACAGGCACACACAATGAACCACAGCAGAATTAGCATGCAATCTTAAGACACTGGTACGAACACATCATTTACTCTGCTAGTGTCAAATCATTCACATCAACTTACAACTTTTAAATGTCAAATTGGTGCCAAGAAAAACACGATCCCTAAATGATGTAATCAATTATATTGTCTTCAGCCATAGAAATACATACGTTTTACTCTCACAGCGTTTCTGTTATAGATGAATAAATATGAGGTGTAATAGTCTCCATCATTTACTCTGATGACTCTCAAAATAAGGTAAGTTTGCCCATCGTGCAAATCACAGCACAGATTCAACAGCAACAGTTTTCTTATTAGTACCTGTGTTTTTTCTATATAAACCGTCTCGCCACCTGCTTCCAGATTGCGTTTTACAGGCTGCCTTCGTTAAGGCATTTTACATTACACCAACAGTTTCTAGGTCTCCCTGGTGATTCTCCTCTGCACTGGTACACAGGCGCATCTGATTAATTTGAGGAGACAAAGCTACCCTCTGAATATCAAGTATCATCCTTCACCACCAACAGCACTGATGAGACATAAATGACACAAAAGCTGCAGCCATGCTTCAGTGCAAAACAGCCTGTCTCCAGCTCAGCGGGACGTAGGTGCTTTTATATTTACACAGGCATCATTGAATAAAAACACAGAAGATATTCAGTGTGATTGTGTCTGAACTGCACTCTACTTCACCTTCCCAAAGATGTCCAGAACAAAAACAGCAATATAAATAATTAAAAAAACTAAAAGTGTTTGAAAACAGTTACCAAGCTTGTTCAATCTTACAAGAATACACAACAAAAAAAAAACAAGCAAATGAGGTTTATTTTATAGATAATTATTACTTAAAGGCCATACCCAGACAGTTAAATATTATATAAAGTTTATTTTAGGGTCATACTGAAATTGACTTGATAGATGAATGTAAATCACGGTTGTCTAATGTGCTGTAAGTGTGAAAGGTGGGAGGCATCTCATATTCAAACCAGCAGGGTGACTGTCAATTGGAGGCTCATATAGCACAAATGAGTCAGACTGCATCACGGTCACGTTCGCGTATATGAGCTGACAAACACAACACGGCTTGTAAAACTCTCGTTAAC
>JAUESE010000027.1:9864247-9882808 GCA_032274725.1 Malacoctenus triangulatus
GCTTATTGAGTGACTTGGAGCACATGCTCTGTGTTGTGGACAGTCCTGCTCGAGGTCTTGGGTGCACAGAACTTCTCCCAGCATGTAGTCGGGCGCTGGGCAGATGGAGAGAAAATCCTTCGCTACATTACTGCCAGTCTATCGCAGGGCACGCTCACACCAACAGACTATTTTAGAGTGTCAGAGTACAGACAGACTCATCAAACTCCAAACAGAATGAGCCCCAGGAACAAACAGAGCAACCCCCCGCTGTGACGAGGCAACGCGAACCAACTCCGCTGACATGTTGCCTTGGATACAAAAACTGTTAAGCAAAATTGATACAGTTGGCTTCAAAGCAAAGCTTGTCAAGCCACTGATGTAAAATGAAGTGTGCACTTAATTATTCTTTTTGCATTTTTAATCCCCACCCTTATCTGCTATCTATTTGGACCAACACTGTTTTTTGACAAAATTTAAAGAGTTTTCACCTTGAAAATCTGTTGGTTGTCTCGCAGTGGCAACCACGGAGACTTTTCCTTACTTTATAAACACACAGAGAAAAGAGGTGACAGCAACGCTTTTTCTCTCTGCAAGGTCTTAAACATTGTTTTCCTGTATACATTTCATTTGCAAATATGCTTGCTTGATAATCAGCCAGTGATATACAGAGATGCACATTTTTGTTTCACTTTGTTTATGTCTGAGATCTGTTTACTTTGCTAGCGTCCTGGTGAGCATGCAAAGTGATGCAGCAAAGGGCTACATGTTTCTATCAGTATTATATGTTGGGCAAAGATTAGGAAATTTGTGTTTGCTGCAGTTTGCAAAAAAATGTGGTTTCTTTTGGGGTTTTTTGGCACGCAGTTTGAGTTTGAAAAGTAAAACCTGATTATTAGACAGGACACTGCATAGGGACTAACAGTCAGTATATTTCCCAAAATATCACAAAGATCTTTCAAATAAATAGCTGAGTCCTTAGGAGTGATGAGCTGTGCGTTTCTCACCTCGCGCTCTTTTGTTTTGGGCACACGCGAGCATCTCCCTCCTTGTTCCTGTTGTCTCTTAACAAATAACAGATGGCTGATGCTAACAACAATAATCCCGTAACAGAGCCATCAGCATGGATCAGCAGTATTCCAACTGCAAACACAGTATCTTTCCAGCTAATGGAAGGTGCACGCACAATTGAGAGAAAGAGGCAATATATCACCTTAACACTGTTTGCTTAGACAGAGAGCCGAATTACTCAAAGGTCCTCTATTTGTTCTCCGCAAATCTCCGATGACACTGAAGTGATTAAAATGAAGCATATGCAAATAAAACGTGGAAAAAATCCCAGGCATTCATGTCTGACCATATTAGCTATGCATTGCTGGTAAGCTACTAATTAGCATTACATTGCAATGTTACAGCCACCCCCCTCAAACTTTTACCATCTCCATGATTGATTCCAGACATGGCTCCTTGGCTGTCTAACAGTCTGCTGGATCCCTAATCTCACAAAACGCTGCTGGTGTCCATCATCTCACCTAGCACAATTAATCCCTTCAGCTGCCATGGAAAAACACTGACGCCTTTCATTTCTGATCTCTGATTTTCTGGATGAGAGGAATCAAGTGGATGCACGAAGCAGAGTAGTCGGACCTACTCTATTGTTGACAGATGAAGAATTAAAAAGAAAAGAAGCCGTGTCCTCTGTCACTCTTCTCCCTGTTTGAGGTCAACTGACAGGCAGGCTGAAACAAAGACAGCCGGATGAAGCTTTTTTTTTGCCTACATCTGTGTGTGTACACACTAAAAGATGGGCCGGATGAGCCTCTTTGGTAAACGGATGACACAGATTGGAGATGGCAGACCAGGTCCACCCGATACACCCAAAGTAGGGATGAAATTCCAAACTGCTCCTATTTCAACCACTTCCTCATTCTGCCCATGTCCTCTGAAGACAAGTTGTGACTCTCAGCCTTGACTCCCACACTACCGAGATGGTGATGAAGTGTCGTACCTGACCGATCGCAGATACCGGAGGAACTTCAGACGGACCCGCATCAGGGAGAAACTACAGTATAACATGATATTACTCATACAGTCGGGTGGAGGGGCGTTTTCAAGGCCAGCTGTTGCCTTTTATGTTTGATGATGGTACAGTGAGTAAAATTTATGGACCTTCTAAAACACTTTGTGGCTCGTACTGCATCATCTTTAAACTGTGTCCAGCAAACAGTGTGTGACTTGATCAACATTAGTAGTTTCTAACAACTAAAATAATTAGTCATAAAACGCTACATTTGAGCTCAAACCTATACACAAGAATGCATCATAGCTCTTCAAATGCAAATAAATATGTAGAGTTTCTGATGAGTAAACGATTGGAAGAGAGAAACAAAACTGCAGAGTATCTCAACTCATCTTTTGTGTCATCTGTCTAATGGCTGCAGCATTTCCCTGATCGAACATCAGCACAGAATTCAATGTATATGATTTTACCAAAGAGATGCTTTTCACCTCAGCTGCAATCCAACTTAAAGCAATTTCTAAGTTGCTACAATTTGTACACACGGGAATGAGCTGTCCTTTCAAGTGACGGTGCTGGAGTGCATTAAGTATGCTGTCATTAGAGAGGAGCTGTGCAGAGTGATTAAAACGAAAAACATGGCATTGCTACACAATCAATACTCTGCACTAAGAGCAGGTTTATTATTCATCTCAGGTTTGCTCTTTTCAGCGAGGGCCCCCTCATTTTATGACCGTGCTGGGAGACAAAAGAAACCATGTGCTCTCCAGACGTTGTGTTCACAAGTAATGGGGCAAGACTGGTTGTCATCAAGGATGAAAAGCTCATATGCGGCAACTGGATGCAGGTTGTAAATAAGGAGTCCACGGAGAAAATGATCAGCAACTCTGATTGCCGGGGTTGGGTAGCAGATGACAGAGTCGTGTTGGTTACATTGGACTGACTCTGGGATGCTCTGAGAGACCGCAGCAGCTGTCTCACCATTGCACTCAATGTGATCCATATGCCCTCGTGTTACTAAACACCATTAACCACCTTCTAATCCCTGATTTTCCAGCCTCAGCTATAGTCTTTTATGCATCAGTGTAATCATATCTTTGACCTACTGTGCAAGCGCACACGTGTGTGCCGTGTCCAGCAGAGAGATCCACCTGTGCTCATTCTGCCAAGACAATAATCCACTTTGAAAATACCTGGAAAACACAAAGCACTCTGCAACCATTTTTCAAGGCACCTATCTTTTTCAGAGCCCCCTTCATACCAAAAATGGATTTCTATTTGTATGATTTTGGTCAAACTAGCACAGAATGCTGCCATAAATACATGAGAAACATTGGCAGCTAATTTGCTCTGATGAATGTGGGAGGCCTCACCATGAGAAATGTCTCATAAAGTACATTTGTCCTTCACAGCGGCGTTACGAGAGCCTGCATGTGGATCAGTTTCACGATCTGGGGGTGGAACGAGGAGCCTGGAAACAGGAGTCCCACATGTTCTGCGCAGTCTGACATCCATCATAACCATGTTCCCCGAGCTTCTGCCTACTGCTGCTCCGTCATCAACAAGCACCGGCAATAAAGTGTGTAGCTGTGCCTGCAGTTTTTAATTAGACACATACAGAGAAGAAGAAAGAGGGGGAGGGCAGGAAAGGATGAGTAATTTCATGCATCTTCCAATCAGAAGCTATTAATCTGCTGTTGTTGACTTAGAAAATGCCACCTCTGAATGTTTCTTATTGTTATTGCCTTGCTAGAGCCGTATATTTTCCAGTACTAAGCTACACTCATCATAAATAAACCTAATTGTAAAAATGAGAGCCAGTATAGCTGTACACAGCCTCATTATACTGCCACCTCCCTGTGCTTGCTGTGCTTTCTTTAATGCAAAGGCAAGAAAACTCAAAAGGTACAATCACAGATAGCAAACCACAACTCCATCAATGAGGATATTCTCTATGTCCACTTTGTCATGTATTCTACAACTTGATAACTGCGTCATTATTATGTGTATTTGACCAGGATAACATATTTGGCTTACTGGGGGTGATGCTTCACTGCTTCACAACTGGTAAAAGTCAAACATTTGAGAGGTTACCAGCACTGCTTTTAGCTTAATGGCATATTTGCAGAACTTCTTCAAGAAAGGCTTAAATTACTATTCACGTGTTTAATAAAATGTTAAAAACATTTTTGAGGGGAAAGCGTCGGTGATATTTAATTTTGTCATTAGCAGATAGCAGGGTAGTAACGCGGCTGGACTGGCTCAAAAATCATCGCCACATTCAGCCTCTGAATGTGTCAATTTAATAACACAGGACAGGGAAAGGTGTGCATTTGCATATAAACAAGATAAAAAAACAGCTCGAATATAAATCAAGCGCAATCATCTGACAGGACACATAGCTACAAATTACGCATTAGAGTAAAAAGCTGGTACAAAAGGTATTTATCATTCTGCGCTGCTAAATAAAGCACAGCCGTGCAGCGGAAATCTAATATCAGAGATTCTACGGTAACAGAAACATCCCCATGACGTTATGATTATTGCTTATTTGATTGTTAGGCAAACACACGTGAGGAGTGCATCTGGGAGATTATACCCCAGAATTGTTTACGTCCTGTAGTGTGCCGGGTGACATCTAATCAATCAACTCAGGTCGCTTCTCTCATTGCAAGGTGTGATGCAGTCTGGCTATCGTGTAGAAGGAATCCGAGTCCAAGGCTCTGTCAGTTCTTTAAGGTTTGACACAGCAATGTCAATCGCCTCGTTATTCTGATGATCAAACAAACGACATTAATATACGAAAAAAACATGGTGCCTGACAGAGCTTTTAACCCATTACGCCCCGCTGTCAATGTCCGAGATGAAATAAAAGGCAGCTGGGATCAAGGTAAACATCGCCATCCGAGCACTTTCATTCCAGGCTACTCTCTGTCTCTTCCCCCCACCCCTCTCTCTCTCTCTCTCTCTTTCTCTCTCAATCTCCAAGAAGCCCAACATAAATCACATGGCAACCATAATGGGAAGTGGGACTGCAGTGTGCCAAATGAAGCAATAAAACAGATCCTGAGTGTCCCTTTCAAGGCATTAGTGACACACCGTCCATATGTCCACCGCTTTATTGAAGCAGATGATGCTGGTTTCATTCAAACAAACATCTGTGCACTGTGCACAACGCACTCGATGTCCAAAATGAAGGTCACTTATATAAAACGGGGAGATATTAAGGTGTAGCATCCTTCAGATTTGGTCCGAAAACATTAAAGCTTGACATTGTTCGGTCGTTCAGACAGTTTTCTTGTGACGAAATTTGATCCTCTTAAAAGACACATGAATTCTGTTTTTCACAAATATTTTTTTGTACTTCGGGGAATTTAGTGCACACAAAACACTGAAGAATTAATTACAGTTGCAGTGTCAGAAAATAAATAACTGACATACTGACAATACTTGTGCGCTGCTTGAAAAAAGATGCGTGTGATCTATATATTCAAAGATGCACACCTGCATTCACGCATGCCTTTTTTCTATACCGTCTGCCAACTGGTCATGCTGCTGTCAAAAATAAAACACTGTTATCTGCGCAGAGGGCTGCACTGGAGCCACAGCCTCAGACAGACAGTCCCTGTTGACACTGCTTCTCTTAGCCATTAAATCAAAGGTTATCAGAGTCTGAGGTGTTGAAGGAAAATTTCAAGTTACAGCAATAAGTCTCGCTATTCACAGCTCTTTGTCCTTGGCACTGGGATGTGACTGAGAATCATCCCGTAATTTGAGCAAAGTAATAAGAAAAGGTTATAAAATTAAATGGGACATTTCATTATTTTAAATATGCTAATTCTTGAGGGATAAAACACAGGACAATGACTTTGAGATGAGAGGGAAAGAAGAAGGAAAAGAGAAATCAGGGCTTCGTCTAATACAGCTCAAAACACCTGAAATACATTGGAGAGTTAATACTAAGCACACAGTACATGCAGCTGTGGCTTCAATAGATGTGTGATAGTCACTCGGGATACTCAGACTATTTTTATTTTGATGAATGTGCAGGGAAAATAACTAATTTCCTGCCTGCCTCTGAGCCATCCTCACAAGAGGAGCTACCTCTCTGCTGCTAAATTAATACTTCCATCACTACTGCAGGCTGTGTGTCCATCAAGTCATGCGAACAGTGTCTCTTGCACTTAACGCCACTGTCAATAATAACAGGTGGGGATGCAATAAGATGTGGATAAATATCATAACCAAATTGTGAGGCATTCAAGTGTAAAGTTGTGTTTATGTCATATAAATCACATTGAGATTGGACGCTTTTTTTTTTATTTAAATAGCTGTATTTGGAATAGATGTAGTAGATGTAATACTAATCCAAGTAATTATGAGATCTGGCTTCAGATCAGAATGGAACAAATATAAACTGCGATTTACTCAAAGCAAAAGTCCAAAGTGGTACAAAAGGTAAAATGGAAAAAGAAGGAGGGAAAATTAAGAACAAAATGAAATGACTCTTGCAAAGAGAACAATGTTCATGTGGAGAGATAACACCACTAACGCTCACAAAGAGCGAGCATGGCAACATGTCTTGCTCAAGGACACAAAGTGGAGGATCACATGGACACAGCTGGGCTTTGGACACACAACCCTACAGGTCCCAACTGTGACATTTGGGCCAGGCAACCACTCAGCCTGCAGCGAGCCAGAGATGTAACTCATACAGACACACAAAGCAGCGCATTACTTTCATTTTTCTTGGACTTCCACCACCGTTGACTGTATGACTGAATACACACACACACAACCCCCGACAGACAGTGATTAAGTTTAATTATTCAACTTTAATTTGATTTTGTGAATTATATCAACATCAAACTATTTTCCACACTACACATTGGCAGAAACAGGAGCCTTTCCTAGTAAACGCAGAGCAATGGCGGGGTCCTGAAAAGACCACCTGTCCCATCACCAGAGCTACACAGAGAGTCAATTTAGAGTCACAAATTGTTAGAACAGGCTTTGTTTTAGGGGACAAAGCTTAATTCTTCACACAGTACAAGTGCTGGAGGGAATTTTTTTAAATCATACCAAGGAATTGAAATAAAAACCTCAAAGCCAAGAACAGCTATAAGGTTTTCCAAGGAACAAACAGATGACTTGAAATGAAATAAACCCAACAGGAATACATTTTCAAAAGATATCACCTCCACCCCCAAGCTTGCAATTTCCACTGTCAATAAAGAGGAAATGCAGACATCAAGACAAGATCTGGAGGAAATCTCGAGATGAAGCGGTTCTTATTGCGATGCAAAGGAAAATCAAAGCTTCAATATGCCAGGAAGGGAGCTGCTGGAGGACTGAGGTGGAAGAACAACAGTCGAGTGTTGTCTCATTGTGCTGTACTGTTCCATAAACAAGGTCTTCATTCAAAGAATTATCACACTGGCATCCAAAATGTGACCACGTCACAAAAGTCAGTATCTTGGCTGAAAATAATAAACTGGATGAATCAAAGTATTTTGGGAAACAACAGAACTAGAAGAAAATACAGGAAGCAGAAATCAAAATGAATAGAAATACATTTTGTATTTTGTGATGTTGTCAGCTTCATGAAATATTGAAAATATATTTAACGACAGTGTTCTCGTGGAAAATACTCTGCCTTTTGATTACCTACAACCTAAGTTAATTAAAAAAACAAGGAATTGAAAACAGCAGTGCAGCCATTAGCCCTCATTTGTAAACATGTACCGTCAAACATATTCCTGAAGTAAAAATCAGATCATTTACAAGTAAAGCTGAACTGCAGACATTTACAAATCCACCCCTTTCACACACTTTCTGTTTGTGAATCTTAACACTGTGATCTAAAAGCTGTAAAGCTGTTTGGCCTTAAAAAAGGGCAGGGTGGGATGCATGGCATTAGCAGCAAGCAAAGGCACTTAAAGTAAGCACATGACATTCAAAAAGGTATTTTTGAAGCACATATTACATCCAAATGTAGGAGGAGGCTGGTATGTACAGTACTTATGTGGAGAAAACAGAAAAAAGGAGATATTGCCTGAATCACTGACGACTTGACAGGCATCGCTGTGCACCAAATTCTTTTCTCGTGTTTTGAAAAAAATGTTGACTAACACTTATTCATTCACTCATCTTCTAAACAGCTTTTTCCAAACAAAACAAATATTGGAATCTAATGTTGGTTTCTTAGTGAAGCAAGACGGACAGACTTTGTAACTGAAACATTTCTCAGAGCAGGAAAAAAAGCATCGTAAAAAAAGTAGCACGATATTTGAAATAAATGAAGATCAACGTGATGTATAACTGTCATTTTAATAAATAATCAGGATCTCCAGGAGGGAGGCGGTGCTTTTTTTTTTCTTCTTTTTTTTTGACAAATATGCCACTCAGATCCAAACATTTCCTCCTGAATATTCAGGCTACATGAATACAATATTCATTTTACTGCAGGAGGACAGTCAATGCATAACAATGAGATCTGCTAATGAAATCAACCATCAAGCTGAAATACATACATATTAAACTGGTGTCTCAATGTCATTTGCTTTTTGCATCGTTTGTTCATTTTCCTCATTTTTCCCCAGGTTCAGCCAATGTTTTATCCTGACTTGTTTACAGTCAAGAACAATGAGCCCATATCACGCTTTGATTCTCTGCCCGTGTGTTATCAGTGTAATGAGAAGAGCCATTACCAAATTAATATCATTTGCATAAACATTATAATCATTACAAACATTTCCACTTTAGCAAATTATACATTTTGAGTCAAACCATGTTAATGAAAACCACTTGCAAAATTAATGTCATGCAACATGTTTGTACTCAAGAGGAATCGCTCCCATTAAGCATGTTGTTTAACTCTCCAGGATCTCAGTTGATATTTTTGTTTGTTAATTGAGGCTGTGGGCTAAATGTTTGAAGCAGGGATGAAAAAATAATAGAGAGAGACAGAAACTGCTCTGTTTTACAGTACGGCCTTTAAAGGTTGATTCAGTAAAAGATTCAAATGAGGGATAAATTAAAGGCGAAACAACCAAAAGGCCACAGTAACATCAGTTCTATTCATTCTGACATCATGCTGGTTTGTATTATATTCATCTAAGTCCAGATCCTTGTTTGTTTGTCTTACAGTGATTCAGGGATGCCAATACTTGTTTGTTCACCTCCTCATTACGTGCAAACAGCAAACCCGTTTTTATAATTACACCTGCAATTTCACTGTGAAAACAATTGACATTTAAATCCTTTTCCGCTCGCCCGGTAAACAATGGAGGTGCGATAACTGATCGTGTGCTCAGGGATCTCTGTGAGCGACAGAAGGTCACCGCCCGCCAGCAAAGCTGATAGGAGAAAATGCGTTGATGCTCCCTCGCTGCCATTTTTCTTCCCTGACAAAGACTCCATCTGCCACCAGGCCATTTGCAGCCTCTGAGTTAGAATATCAATGATTTTCCGACCATTCTACAACTCAGCACTCACCTTGATGTCACCTCTAAGCCCGTCTGAGAGCTGACACCACAGATCCTCTCTGTGCAGGCCTTGAAGGGTGCCAACTGAACTCTCATCCAGCTAAGTGGAATTTTTGCTGCCTGGGAACTGTAGTCATTTTATCAGTGCAATAATATTTGAGTGTTTTAAAATCGATCCCTTGCTGGACTCTTGTTGGTTCCCTTAAAAACCGGACAAATGTGTGAAGTTAGACCCAAATGTGCAACAAATGCATCATAGTGGCACCCAAGTTTACATTGGAATGTTTTCTCTTAAACACATCAAAAGATGTTTTATTTGTTACAAATAAAGTTGGTGTGTACTGATGATAACAGAAAGTACCCATCATCCAAGGTCGACATGTGGCTTGCAAAGAAACACCACATGAAAAAAGTGAACACAAAACAAACGGTCTCCTCAGTTGCATATGTCTGCCTCTCTTGCCTTTTACCATTTTTGGCACTTTTGTGCAAGAAATTGATTATCTGGACATAAAAAAAATCAAAGATGTGATGTATGTAAGTTACCGACATCATTTGCTATGGTAAATATTGACTATATGTCAAGGTGTCTCAAAATGTATTTTCTTACACAGGCTTTTTATAAATGAAGGTCACACAAGCAAGAGATTTCACACCACACATTTTGTCAACATCGTGTCAGTAGAACAACATGTGCTTCAGTTAAAGAAAGTTACACAAAGATCACAAAATGCTTTGCTGTTACAATTTGTTTTCGTTCCATCCTGTAACACCATTTGATGCAGTACGAGGCTGAAGGCACGCTGATTGCCAGTCTGCCAGCACACTGCTCACTGCAAAAATGTGCAGTGATTAAAAAAAAATTTGCAGGTCACCACAAATTTTGCTGAGTTTACTTTGTGTTAATTATTGCGATTACAAGGTCACACGTGTCTGGAGCGACTGTTAAGAAGCATATATGTAATTTTCCTACTGAGAGCAGACTAATGTCAGGGTAGCGCGGAGGCCATCGTGAACCAGGGGAGGAAGCTTCATACAGTGGCTTCAAAGATCGTTAAGTCTTAGTTTGACCCTCTGAAAGGCAAACGAAACTCTTTCAACAAACCGTGACTGAGTGTCAATGTTTCACAGTGATAAGTGGAACATCGGGCACCTGAGTGAATTTCCAGGTAAGTGATTTTCTTTCTTTTTTTTTGACATCAAGACTGCTCATAAAAAAAAATGGAGGCCTATGTGTCAGACCCAGAAAGCCAAGCAGCAGACAGGAACTCATAGCAGTGAGTAAAAATCAAGAAAATGGGCCAAGAAACAGCAACATGAATCGCTTCAGAGATCAATGGCAATTACTAGATACCGCTCAGTTCAAAGACCATTCAAAATAGGATAATCGACTGCGGGTACAAAGGGAGAGTGATACTGTGAAAACCATTCACAGGATCAAAGATTAAAACAGCCTGGATTAAAACTGCCACAGAGCACGCACAGGGACACAGTGTCTTTTAGATCTGTGTTACATTCACACTCCTCTGAATTCAACATGGAGCTCATGGTACAAAGTTTGCAAGCAGACAACTTGGGGGTAAAATCAAGCAAACTGAAAATAAATCCTCCCTCAGAAAATGTATGGAAAGGTCCTCGGAGAAAATCTGACCTCCATTCAATTCACAATGTCTGTTTGTTCTAAATGTAAAAGATTGTTCAAATGAAATTGATAATAGCAAGTTTAATCAGAAGAAAGTCAGTTATCTTCAGTGATCCCACTACGCAGTGTCAAATATTCCTCAATGAGTCTTCATTTCAGACTATGAGATATAATATTGGAAGGAGAAGCAGGTTGAAATTCTCCTCAGGTTTGACAGTTTTTAGATACGGAGGACAGAGTGAAGCCCCTCCAGCTACAAAATGAAGACAGAGATTAGCAGCATTCACTGGAGAGGACATTAATGTCAATATGAGCTGGTTTTGAAAGAGTGTCACAAAGACAATCATTATACACCACGCCACCTTTCTTAGATGCTAAATAATGTATGTATTATCATTCATGCGAGTTCATCTGCTCAGTTTTGTGGCAAAGTCACAAAATACAACCTGCTCTTAGAATCTATTCTATTCATAGAGGCACATTCACATTCGAGTCTTTTGATCTGTATTCTGTCTGTCATTGTTTTGCTTTAACATGCAAACAGAAGACACAAAATGATACTCTATACTGCATATACAACCAAACTGTGGCTTTCCTTTAGTTTAGGGCGGGGAAATGATCGTCTCACTATCATTTCATAAATAGTCATGTTAAAAATTTAATTGCAAGACATAAAATACCTAAGTCGAGTGTATCACTCCAATATGGCTGTTCCAACGAAAGGTATGAATGACGCAAAATTATACAAACTGCCCCTTTAAAGACCATTCAGTGAGAATAAATCTCCCTCACAATCTCCAGGAAACTGAAAGTTATCTCTGTACAAGCAAAGATTATGGCAGAGTTGTTCTGGATCACATTGCAGTGGTCAAGACAGAGAGAATATGATGGGAAGATAATATGTTAAAAAAGATTCTGTGTTTCTGGCTCATTCATCACCCTAATGTACAACAAAATCATTTCAACTTCTGGCAAGAACTTGGAAGCATGGAAACTATTAATGAAGCTTAATGTTGGGCCCCGCAGATAAACTGGAGGATACTGATAACTGCTCTAATAAATCCTGGAGGACTTCTACTACATACACAGATGAAAGGGGGGAGTGCTCGGCTTCAGACGATGATGGGATTCCTGCGGTGAAGCTCATTTTGCCTCTGCCATTTCAGCCCAGCTTGTCTGCAGCGCAGCACATGACCCATGTCTTTCCAGGGTCAGTCGCATAAAGAGTTCGGAGTCGTTTCCTCCAGATCAGGGGGTGGCCGTGTACATGTCATGAATTTCACGACACAATTTCAGCAGTCTCCTTTAAAAAGAAGCACACACCCACTGTTCTACCTAGTGTTGGAAAACTTCGGAGTGAACTCTTTAGTGAGACTCTGCTTGTAACCAAATACTCCTGACAAACAGTGGCCTTGATCTCTGAAAGAAAAACGATAAGCAAACTATTCTCAACTACAATGACATGGATTGAAGTGTTTCTGTTTAGAGATACATGGAAAAGACAAATATTCATCTTTACTTTGCTTGTTTTTGAGCTATCACACCATTGACTTAGTGTCGGAGCCACAGGGTGACAAATAATCGCTGCTTCCAAATAGAAGCTGAACGACAGCTCGTCAATTTAAGCTGACGCCACATAAACGCACACAAAAAACTTAACAGAACCTGCAAAGACTGTGAATTAAGTCTCATTTATTGCCATTTTACATTGAAGTCAAAGACACACGTAGCTACAACTGAAGGAAAATGCGGATGATACGCCCACAACCTCTGTCTGGAGGCAGGAAATCAATTTTTAATAGCCGCTAAGAAATATCTGTATCACGCCACCATATGTGAAATTTAATTTTTGAACAAAGCCACAACAATGGCTCCAACCCCACCAATTACCCCCTTTGTTTCACAGTAATTTATTCTAAAATACCCCAAAGTCAAGAAAAGTTTTCTTTTGCCCCTCCCAAGAGATTTAAATATGCTCGCAAGCCTTTCCACCAATTCTATGAAAGATAGGAATTAATTAGATACACACGAAATGAGAGCAAAGTAGCACAAACTCATCTCATGAAGGGAGACTTTCTTAAATCTAAACCTGATTAGAATATTTTATTGCTGTACCTAAATAGTGGTTCAAAAGGAGGTGTTCTTTGTAGTTGGGTTTTTCGATTCATCATATTTCTCAGTTTAACTCAGCAAACTGTTTCCTACCCAAGATTAAAAAGAAGCACTTCAAAAAGCGCATCAGGCGGCCATGCCTAACAATGAGTGGCTGATGTAACCAATCACTTACTGTAGGAGACAGTCCTCAGTTCTGTGACATCACTGCGCCGCACCTGGAACGCCAGACGACAACAACAGTCATTTCTGGCTTGGTTTTATCGATTTACTCGTTCAGCATTGTATCCATCTAACTGCTCCATGAAAATGAAATAAAAATGGTAATAGGGACCCCGGGGGGAAATGACTTTTCCATTTTCTTTACATCAGTAGAAAATCTAACTTCCCCTCCAAGAGACAACGCAGGGCAATGGGACATGACTAAAGCACTTGAGAGGTATTGGATTATGGTCTACTGTATATAGAGCACTCAAGTGGCTTTATTGCTAACTTTGTGACTTCATAGTAATTCACTAGGAAAATAGTCTTTAAACGGAATGCAATTAAATCCCTCAACAAAAGAGAACATCTCTAGTGTATACAGATTTTTTTCCCATCTTCATCTTGATGAAAAAAAAAGAGCTTCATCAAATAATCACCATCTGATTTTACGGATAAAAGACGTTACGGCATTTGAGCCACTGCAGACATTTCTGACCAGCAAACACATGTACACCATTTATGTATCAGCATCTGGGTTCATTTTGTTTGGAATGTAAAGGAAATGAAGTCGAGAGCGGCTTCAGTTGTGGAATCAGTCAAATCATCTTCATGCACCAGCGACACTCACGGAGTCCAAGATGGCTCAACAATCCCATCAAAAGTCATGTTGCTACAAAACTGGAGGAAACCAAATCTGAACAACTGATACCTGTCATTTTGGGGCAATGCACCACAACCACAGATGGTCCTTCATTTCTATGTTATTTAGACAAATAGGTCTGAGAGTGATTGAAATAGTCCTACAGGCACCCTGAAACGGAGTGATATCACAGTTGTCTACCACTGACAGTTTTAGTGTACAGTGTTTTTTTGATGCCCGAAGTACAAGAGGCACATACAAATCTTGTTCTCGTAGTTCCCGAACTAGGGACGGTGACCACCACCCCTTGAGGGGTAATGTGAACTATTCAGTGGGTTTTTTACCCAACAACAGAAAAAAAGATTTTGGGTTTAATTGTATGTATCAGGTTGCGTTTCCTTAGTGAGGAAAAGACACTTTCTGGTTGTCCACTCTGCTTATTAGTATTGCTTGGCTCGCCTTGGTGACTGAAGCTGTTCTTTAATCTTTATTCACTGTGATGTTTTCTTTAAACTGAAAGTTTCTTCTCTTTAAATATTTTACGATACAGACACCCAGCGTAGACTGATTTTTAGGTGTACTGTAGCATCTGCCTTGTTTTTGAAGTGCTTAAAAAACACAATTTTTTTTCCCTAATTATTTAGGGAGTAAACTGATTTGGCTGAAGATCAAAATACCTGCCATGACAGGTACAATAGCTCTCACACATGAAGCTCGCTTCGTGTCACCACGGCCAACCTAAAAAAAAAAAACACGGGTCTGTTTCAACTGTCGAGATGAAAAGAGATTAAAAAAAAAGTTCAAAAGTAAAAAGGTTCTGGACTGAAATTTCAACTTTCATGTGCCATATTATCTCTTAGACATTTTGGTAGCCTTCCACTCAGCAACGCCTGATCTCTTACTACCCACAATTTCTGCATTCATGGCAAAGAGTGTGGAAACTCCTCACAGCTTCAGCTTTTGACTACATATCATGCCCGTGTGATACACTTGACCATCTCTATGATTGCATGGTGTGAATAACAGTGTAAAAGAGATGCCTGCCTTCCACGCTTGTATAAAACACTCAATATCAAGGATAAAAAGGCCAGTCTCTTGTTTCAAATAAAGAGCTGCTGCAGCAACTCTCTGAATAAGACTGAACCTCCTCAGGTTACTGTTCATCTATCCAGCTCCATGTCATTTAAAAAAAAAAGATAATGACACGAACCTGCTGGTACAAAAGCTGCTTACGAGCTAATGGAAATACCAGATGAGGTATAACCTACATACAAAAAAAGCAAATTCTTCCTCCACACTCCTCTTGTGTTACATGGGGTTCAGTTCACTTGAGAGTTCAGGGTGAACATTCATTTAGCTACAACTAACCCTGCAGCAGCACAATACCTCCGTTTCTTTATCTTATCAGCTAAACTCTAAACAAACAGGCCAGCTTTTTCGGGAAACTTTAATTATGAGGTATTCGTTACATTTGGTCCGTAACAGCACATAGTTCTTTCATACTGAGGTGCAGCCAAAAGAAAAGAGAGGAGGCGCTGAAATTCACTCTAGTTGTTGCTTATTTTTGCTGGCCCACCTCGTAGGTTGCTTTCAATTTTTGCTGATGACAAAAGATCATGATGCTCCTCCAAACATTTACAAGGTGTTTTATACTTCACGAAATTTCAGAGTACACGTGAAAAATTCTCATTGTGTCTCTAGAGGGAAAAAAAAGTTGAGGTGTTTAGAGAGGCGACGTCCAAATCCATGATATATGTGGTCTGGTGATCCGTTCATGTTCACAGACAGAAAAAAAAACTACTCTTGATAAACACTTGAAATAGTTTATATACATTATTTTGTTTGTTTTTTTTATTTATGAAGCTTTCATACAACTGTCAGCTTTAACAATACTATCACCTCTGATATTGTAGAGGACACCAAGCCTAATTCATAAGGGCATAAACTCTGCTCGACTTCTGAGGCGTCTGTCGCCAGCAGCAGATCCTTTAGGTGCTTGCTGTGAGTTTTAAGGTGGGGGTCCCCATGGGACCACATGCATTAATAGGCATTGGCTGCCCATCACTCTGCCCCCAGTTCACTATATGTCTTTCTTTTGCGGCCACACAATAGAGATAGATAGACATGATAGAGCCTTGTCAGCTCAGACGATCTTAGTGACAGGTGCACACCAAATAAAAAGTAGCCACATTGAAAAATGATTTTGCAGTCCCAAAATTATTTTACAGTCAAAACTATTTTACAGTCCCAAGTTTACTTTTTAGAGAGTTGTGCTTGAAGAAGATTTGAGAAAATGCGTCACTTGTTTTTATGTATCAGCGCATATGACAATAAGTAAGAGCTGAATATTAAAAAAGCGCGGCAGCTGCTGCATGCCTAACGCAGCTTAAGTGGGAAGAGTTTGTGGCAGCAGTGACCAGATTTTAAATGCATGAGGATCAATAAAAGTAGGGCTGCTGAGACACAGTCTTTGTGTGAGAGGGGAACGGTTGACGACAGCAACTGGACCTAAAGGTCTGTAAGTATTAATATGTATTGCGGCGCCTATGCGACTAAAAACTATGAATATGGAGTCATTTCCAGCAGGCCTGAAAATTCGGCAGCACGGGATGCAAATAAATACTGAACAGCCAAACAAACAGAGCGGGCTCCTGGCATTTTAAACATCAGTCCCATTAACACAGCAGGCAGACTTCAATCTCAGAGGCATCGGTGGTTCAAATAAAGCACTGCGACAAGCATCTCTAGGCAGAGAGAAAATAGACCAGGAAGATGAGTGAAAAAGAGTAATCTCCCTGACATATTCCTAATAATCCACCTCCCTTGTGCCGCTCCCCCCGAGCTCACCCAATCATAAAGTGTCAACACTGACCTACAAAAAGGGACTCCCGTCAAGCCTTACATGTTTAAAAACATCAATCACAGCAGACAAAGAGGGTACATTAAATTATACAGCATTAACCTTCAGGGCTTGCATATAACGACCATAGATTTATTTATGCTTGTGTGTTAAGAGCCCCGGCACCGTTCCTTACAGAAAAGCTGGCTGCCAAATTGATGAACCTTCAGCCCAGCCCTCAGCAGGAGTCCAGCATCTTTGATTAATGAGTGCAAACTTGTGGAAAGGGTAAGAATAGGAGAGACAGGGTGAAAATGGGTGAAACACAATTATTGGAGGGCCTGTTTTTTTCCCTCCTCTGGCCCTTTGAAAAGGCCAGAGAAAGAGCCAGAGGAACATAAAAGGGGGTCGGCTCATATTCTGTCGGAACATACCGGGAGGGGCTAAAGTAATGTTTCCTGTGATGCCCAACTGAAGTGAAAGGCCAATAGAGCAAATGAAAAACACATTTTTTTTCTTGACTAAGTAGGCTAAGAAATCAAAGTGATTCCATCCTAAAACACACAGATGCACAAGATAATACAGCTAAAGACAATAAATACAATCTGGTTCTGTAAAGTTGAACAAGCATTGCTTGTTCTGAGGAAAATGTTTGAACGAGAATCCTAATCTTTGAGTTTACTGTTAAAACTCAAGTTTCTACAAATTCAGCAACTTAAAACTGTTTTGCCTTTCGAGGCGGGAAGAACAAACAACGCAATATTTATTTATTTTTTTACATTCAAATGCCAAATTGCTCACTCCATTGTTCCCCCGGTGTTAAAGGCTCAAACCAGGAACACAGTTCTGTCTGCAGAGCGTTTCAAGGACGTGTGCACTGAATAAATATGAGGCAAATTTAGTGACCTTCTACCTGTGTTTTGATTCATTGGCAGTTACTGGATGCATGCATAACACATCAAGGCTGTGATCTGATTTATCTCGCTGCCTTGGCTACTGAGGCCATTTAAATGATGAACTTTACCAGAACTAATGTTTGCTGCCATTTCACCGAGACAGCGCGCACTAAGGTCACATGCTGGTTCATTACTATCAATTGGATCTGTTTAGACAAATCAGCTGCACGGTGCAGCAAACAAAAGATGAATGCCAAAACAAACTAAATGGCGCGCATTAAATTCATGCTGTTGAAATGAGCTCTATGGCTCATACGAGTCCAATTTTTCATGAATCAAAGTGCACCTCATAAAGAAGTGTACTTGAGGCTTTCATGACAAAGTTTAAAAGTGCTTTTTATGCCTGCACGTCACTGCAAATGATCTTGTTTGGGCTTTTATGACCCATATAAAAGACATTCTCACATGTCACAGCAGTAAAGGTGAAAATAAAAGTGTTTATCAAAGATTTCCATGTAGCTGCTGTAGTTTCTGAGTCCTTGTTTAGTGGATGGTGGTGTTGGCAGACTGCAAACAGAGCCACTGCTAATGTTTACTAGTCACACCTATGCCTGCCCTGCTGCTGTGGCGGGTTATGATGATGCTTGTGGTTTGCACCTCAGTGCTCTCTTCGGTGTGTGTGTGTGTGTGTGTGTGTGTGTGTGTGTGTGTGTGTGTGTGTGTGTGTGTGTGTGTGTGTGTGTGT
>JAUESE010000027.1:9899158-9930468 GCA_032274725.1 Malacoctenus triangulatus
TGGGAGGGAGCTGACAGCAAAGTGACCTTTGTCAGCTGCTGCACTGATGGGGAAACCAAGCAGATGTTCACCCCCCCACACACACACACACACACCTCCTTCTTAATGTCATTTAACCAGCATTAGACATCCACTTAAATAACACAGATGAAATCACTGTTCGATGAAAATCGATATGTTTCTTTTGGCACTCATGTAAGTTGCTACTCTCAAAAATAATTTAGGCAAGACATTATTTTCAAGCTGTCACGAGAAATTTACGGCAGCCATATTTTCCACATTTTAATAAGGCCAGTGTCCTTATTAAACATCCACTGAAAGTGAGAGACGCTTTGGATCTCGTCCCTGTGAGACCGCAGCCAAGCTTCAGTGACAACCATCATATTAAAATTTATTATCAACTGTTTGAAAAAAATACTGGCAGACCAGAAAAATGACATATTTACATAATTCTATCATTAGGCAACACAGTGTCACCAACAGGGAATTTGAAACAGGTGTACTAAAGATTCCCGAAACCCATAATCAGCTCCACCTGGAAATAATAACAAGACTCGCAGTGAATTGAAAGTTGCTTTTATAGAAATTTTATTCAAAATGTCAAAATGATGAACAGAATTAACCTTGGGCAAGAATCTACTGAATAAAAAGGCTTTAACAAACACTATAAAACAAAACACAGAGAAGAAACTCCTTAAAACTGTACAGACCAGTTACATCTGGTACTTGTGGCACAAGATAAAAAAAAGAAAAAGAAAAGAAAAAGTAACTTTCATATAACTCTGAAAATTTCCTCAAGCTGTCTGTACAAAAATCTTTATAAATTAGAACTTTTTCTTATAACTTAATGTCTGTTCAATATGGTGGTTACTTATGTGAGCAATTTGTCGCTGTTGCACCTCTTAAACTCTTGACCCAGATTCTATGGCACTTAGTTTGGACACCACTAGCAGCAAAAACCTCACAAGACAGTATTACTCGTTGCTGTCAGGCATCACTGACGAAGCTCAAGTACAAGCACAGCGACCCTTTATATCTGTTGCAAACTCTCAGCTATCTGCAGGGAAAATGCTGCTTCTTATTGAGGCCCAAGACAAAAAAAAACAAACAAACATGTCTATTGAAAAGAGCACAGATCCAGTGAAAACCACAAAAGCTTTGTTGCCATTGTTGACCTGAAAAAGCTTCAGATCAACCTCTGGAATCTACTCCCATAAAAGCAGAGAACACAATTACGAACATGTTTCCCCGCCCCGACTGATTTAAACACAACAAAGTAATAAAAAAAAAAATTGAGGAAAACAAAAAGTATTCAAAACAACCTGAAAGGAAACAGCTGTATGCGGTCAGCTCCTGAGTGTGGCGTTTGGTCTGGAAGGACGGGCTGGACCTGCTAACCCGACCCAATACAGAGGAGAAAGAAAACTCTGAGGTAGATAACTGGTCGCACGGACCACGAGGTGGAATCACAAGCTTCCTTAGGACACCTTCAAACAAAAACCCACACTGACCACTTATTTTCTTTTAAAGTACTGCATCATGTTAGGTTGCTGTCAAAGCACTGCCCCTTTCACAGCTTTGAGGTTTCCCCCACCCCAGCGTTTACCCTCACTAGCATGTTCCACTTGTTGTGTGCTGAATCTGGGGCACTTGTTGGAGCCTTCCTTCATGCTTGTGTGTGTCTGTACTAAAGAAAACTTGCAAATGCATGTAAAAAGAAAAAAGGCACACTGTCTCGACTGCTGTCTGATTTTCACTCATGTCCCAGTTAGAAAGAGAGAAATCGTGATGTTTCCTCAGCATTCTCTATCACACTCTTTGGTGAAGTGAACTACAATTCAAAGTGCCAAGTTTGTTTGTCTCCAATCAAAGAGCGAGGTGCGATAAATACACATATTCATCCTCATTTTATCCCCATTTCACTGAGTGTTTGTTCGACTGTAAGGCTTTGATGAAGTTTGATTTCTCACTCCTATAATCACAAGTCCTTGGTTTCATATCAGTTTGTTGTTTTTTCAGAATAAAAGTGATAAAGATGAACATACCCTATCAAAAGTAACAATAACTCCACTCAAAAACCATGACCAACAATCAAAACACGTTTGCTTGTGCGTCACTCACACCCATTCAAGCCAGTTCAACTTTAGCTACTCTACAAAGGCAAGGTTAAAAACGTGATGTTTGTCATTTGCAGCGAGGGAAGACCCTCCTCACTGAACGCAGCTTCCATCCAATTCAATAGTCACATGTGCAGTACTCCGAGTCAACGCATCCTTCAGAGAATCTCCAATGTTGCTTTACATTTCTGGAGGATAAGAGTGAAAACACACATGTTTCATTTAGAAAAATTGAAACAAAAGAAAAGAAATCCCCTGTGGTAGAATTCACAGGTGATAGCTCTCAACATTTTTTGCTCTCTGCCCCTCTGTGGTGGCCTGTACAACTACTGTATCAAAACTATTAAGGCAAAAGTTTACTCAGACAGCAAGATCAATCTAAAGTTCTAAGAGAAAAATCACTTTACAGGAAAAAACAACATTTAACACTTCACCATAGGAACACTCACACAGCAAGCACAAAAACAATTTCAAAACATCTGGCTGGAAAAAAAAGTGAACAAGAGACATTTATTATCATGCATTTTTAACGACTAGTCACATGATTCTTTCTAGCATCCTGTGGCAAACCCTAGTAAAAAATAAACGTTTTTCTTGTATGAAAATAAAACTTCTTTAAATATAATTTGAATCATTTGATGAACTCAGATAAACTCTCTGAAAATGATACCAAAAATAGTTTCACTTAAATATTTGCAAAGCCTGTGGGGAACAGTGACAGATCCTTAGTGTCCACTGGATGTGTAGACATGATTGTTGCTGCTGTTATCCAGCCGTCACCTCAGCACTACTTGGTCTGTTGGTAGGAGTACGGTGAAGGGTTGCCGGATGAGTCCACTTGTGACTGGGCACCATTCTCCTGGAAGGCAGAGTGACATAAATTTAACTTGCTTCACACTGTGTTGTTGATGAGCTGATGAGATTTTGTTCTGATACGCACCTCCACAGGAACAGCTGACGTCTGCATGTGAGCATATTGTGGGATGTACGCTCCTTGCATAGCTGTGTTGGCAGCGATAAACTAAGTGACACAGAAAGGAAGAAAAAGAAAATGTTATGGTTGACTTATTTTACAGTTCGAAACATTGCATCAATCAAAACTGTGTTTGTAGAACAATATTTATACAAGACATGAATGACATGGACATTAAGAAAAACACCCTATTAATAGTCAAAAATAACATGTGGAACAATTTTCTATTGTCTCACCGTTCCTGCGCTACCCAGAGAAAGGTGGCTCATCTGCTGAGTGAGTGGGGTCATCATGGAAGTTGGCTGCAATGACATCGCTGGGTCCATAGAGGGCGATATCACCGTACCCTGCAGGAGCAGTGCATGCAGGTGAGAAGAATTCAGCAGCTAGTGGATACACGAAATAAGGACAGCTAAACTCCCCCAAAATAATATGACACACAGATGAGAGGACTTGGTGCCAGATATGGATGATTTTCTGGATGTAAGTGCATGTGGAGTTCTGTTGGACAGCGGCTCAGTCAAACAGAAACTAACTCTCATGTCAACAGAAGGTGAAAGTAACAAGTCGAGCAAGTTGTCTCGAAGCAGCTTGGGCAGCATCATGCATCAGGAAGCGTGTTGGCTCGTCCCCAAACTTAAAGAAGGATTCTTTTACTATCAATCTATACCCATCTGCTCTATACCATTTAGCAGCTGTCAGCAAATACAATTTGTGTTGGATCTCCAAAGCAGTCTTTTTTTCCACATATCCACACAAACACTTTGTGCTGTAAACCATCAGGGATCAGTGGCACCTTATGTATGATTACTACTCTCCCATACTGTGACTGTCTGTTTACAGTAGGAAAACCTCTCAATTCTGCTACAACCACACTGGAAAGGTTTGAATGATACAACAGATGAGAGAAGGAAGGAGGAGGAGGAGGAGGAGGAGGAAGAGAGTCGTGGTAACTTGCTCTTACTGGGTGCTGCATGATGTAGGGTTGATGAGGCACCCAGGATGGATTCTGCACCTGCAACATCCACAAACACATTAAACATGTCATCGCCTCTGATGTTATACATGCAGCAAAAAAAAAATCTCTGATTAAAATAACACATTTGTCCTTAAAGTCAAACCTGATATGTTGAAAGTGGAGACATGTAGGGAGACATGGACGCTTGAGCAATCATCCTGTTAGAAATACTGTATGGTGACGCAAAAAATCTGCAGACACAAAATTGAAAGCGTTGTGATGAAATGGAAAGTAAACCGACAGAGGTTAAACTTTACATGTCACTCATATGTGGTCGTAGGTTACCCGTTTTGCATAGCAGCTGTACTGGGGTCATACGCGAGTGTCATTCCAGCCTGAAAGAAAGGAAACGATTTGAGCTTCCTCACAGTAGATTGTGACTTACAGTGTTATTAACGAGCAATCATCGATAGCTGGCACCAGAGACAAACTGGGGCTATTTCTTATTCAACTCATTTACAGAACATTAGAATGATGTCACATTTGATGTGATCGTCACTAGAAACACTGACGAGTATGAACTCAAACTGTGCAGTACGTAGGACACCAGGAAAATGTGTGAGGCTTCCTTTTGATTGATCCTCTTTTAACATTTTACAGCAGACTCCTATCTGAACATGAAAGTTGCTGGAGCTGTTCACACATGGCAGTGGGACAGACAACTGTCTTTTGTTCTGGCATAAAAAAGATGCACACGAAGCAAATACATACATCTACTTTTCACATGAAAAATACCGTGAATTTTAATCTAGAACCCCCCCCCCCGCAAAAAAAAATATCCAGATTTGGTTGACACACGCAGAAAGATAATAACTCCACCTTGTGTGAATTGATGGGTGGTCTATTGCAGTAAAGGTGTCTCAAATATTTTCTCATAGCTACACTCCCCTTGTTCTGCTAATATACACCTGAATGTCTGAGAGCCGTCTTATGCAGCCTCACATTGCTACTAATTGTAGAAAATGATTGTGAATAAGCTAATCGCACATGCTAATTATACACAATGAGTCTGAATCATTATATAATTGAAAATTAGCTTTACAGCAGAAGCAGCAGTAGGAAGCAGAGAGAATTACGTGGCATATGTCAGTCTGTTTATTGTCAACATGAAAGCAGTGAGAGTATATTGGTGCTTCCTGTTCGATTACACATTTTTAAACTTTAACTTTTTTTCAGAAGGGCTACATTGACTGTTCTGGTGACTCTTGAGTGTCAAATTCATTGAAAAAGTTTCTGTTTTCTGGCTTGGTTATCACATCCACTTGTAGGTGTGTCCAATTAAATCCTCTGTGCTGATTGATTGGTTTGGGTGACAATCTCAGTCCATCCTGTTTATCACTCACCAGTCTGGAGTCTCCATCTCGGGCCCAGGAACGGCCGTTCTGAACAAATTTATTATGACTCTGTCTCTTTTTTTGCCCGCCGTCTGCAAACTTGCACAACAGTGGTTCAGATGGAGCTGGAGAAAAAGAAAAGAGCGTAAATTTAAAGGCTTGTCTTAAAACAAACACAGTCTCACACACACACATTTTTGTCTGTCATTGCTTGCTCTACAGTCATTCATTCCCTGAAGCATGGGAGTACACATTTACTAGGCAGCCTGGGAACGCAGACATCTAATTTGGCAGCTGTGGAGCTGTAATCCCCTCCCCTTTCTAAACAGGACAAGGCCAGCAGAGACTATTTCAGTCTAATAATCCAATTAAAAAGCTTAGAGAGGGAGTGGAAGCCAGGCAGAGGAGCCCTCTCTCCTTCTCTTTGTCTGTGGTCTGCCACTTAGGGCTTAGTGTATATGAGCTCTTTACCAGCAGACTCTCTGACTCCTGGTGGAAGCGTGAATCATCTGGCAAACGTCATCCTGCCTGTATAACCCCGCCCACCACTATCGTGCAAATTGCTGTTGTCAGCGACCAACCCTGTTCCATTCACACATCTCTTGTTTTTAATTACACTGCAGAAATATGGTGTCACCTTACAAAAAAAAAATACCGATGAAAGCACCTGATATTATGAATACATCATACAAACTTACGTGGGACTCCTGCAGGTGTCTTCATGAACTTTCCATTGAAGTGAGAAATGACTGCGTCACACTTTTCAGTCGACTCCATTCTGAAGTTTTAGATGACACACAAAAGATGACATCAGTGACGACTGCGATAACATGAAAAAGGAGGTGCTTTCTTAAAACTGTCTATTTTGTTGACTGGTGATATTTTATCTTCCAAGATCTGCAAGAACTTTCTGTATGTAAGATGTGTGATCAACTTGTGTCATTTTTAAACTTGCAGATCACACCCTGACACAAAGATTCCTCTGATGCATCATGATATTTTTGTTTGCTGCGTTATGACCCAGGCTTTGTCTGTCAGGTTTTTCAGTCCGATGTCAGGTTTGACAAGTACAACAGGCGGAAGCAAACATCGCCACTGTAATTACATCACCAGCTCATTCTGAAACTATCCTTCCATTTGTCAGAGCTTAAGAAGCTTTGTGAGGTACAAAACTTAGAATTTATTCACTGATGCAGACATTTATTGTCATATGATGTCTGGAGTGATGTGCTAATTCATGCAAATACTCAACCAAGCAACAGGAAATGTACTCTCGTTATTGTCTAGACTTATAATGAGCACAGAGAAGAATGCCGTCTTGCAACAAGCTGCAAGTCGACAAAGATTTAAACCCAAACCTTGCGAAGCCCACTCCTCTGCTGACACCACCGGAGTCCCTGAGGATGCGCGTGGAAACAACCTGGCCAAAATGCTTCAGCATGTTCTCCAGCTCCTGCTCATCCATAGAGAGAGGCAGGTTGGAGATGTAAAGGTTTGTCGGATCTTGTTCTTGTTGCTGGAAGAAGCAAAACGACAAAGAGGGAAACAGGTTGTCATTACACGAGAAGAAATGGCTGAACCACACTCGTATATTTTCCTCACATTGCTCAGAAGAAATACATGAGATAATTTTCTCTCTGTTAAAGGCTAAACAGTGAAAAACTAAAATAGACCAGAGTAATGGGGTTATCATGTCTGCTTATCGCTGATTCTTCCTGTGTGTGTCTCTGTTGGGGATTTTCAGTATTAAATGGTCACTACGAGCAGTTATAAGTAGATTTACATACAGCCGATGGTGGCTTAGGGCTCTCATGAGCCGATTTCTTGCCGTATTTTAATAGCATCAGCAGAAACATAAGACATGGCTGTGAGTCCCTGGGGAGCAGCTTCTCACCATTAATATTCATCAGTGTGGTGTTGTTCAGAGTCAGCAACAGGGATAGGTTGGAGTGCAAACAGCAATGCACTGACAGAAAAATCAACATTTCACAATTAAGACGACAACAAACGAGTTGCAGCTTCGGCTGCACCCAATCCAGCCCGAACGTTCGACGGGAAAACGGGGAAAAAAATAGAGAATAAAGACAAGAACCATGTATGAATGTATTTCATCACATCCTGCTTCTCCCACATGGGGGTTCACATACATATGTATGCTCATTCAGGCATTAAGAGGCAGCGTACTGCTTTAGCTTCCAGATCTTTGGTGGCAAAGCTGTGCAATGCATTAAATGAACCTCCAGTGAGGAAGCAGTCAATGCCTAATAAGAGACACTGACTTCTTTTCAGTTGTTTTCCATCACATGCTCACAAAACCAGTCAAGACTTATATTTGCCTGTTTGCCATCTTCTTTCTCTCCAAGCACAAAGCTTACTTGTGCCTCATTCATTGAGGCTTTCACAGTGGGATGAATGACAGCATGATTTATTGATGAAGTCCACCACAGAAGCTCCTTTGCAACACTGACTCCATTTACCAAACATTACCAATTTGCCATTCCCCTGTAATTCATGCAAATACTTGATGTGCATACAAGGACGAACAGCGCACACAATGAAAAGACATTCCCTGAAGAAACATGAGAGAAAAGAAAAGGGAAGTCTTATCGGCTCACTGCCCACCACCTGCCATTGAAATAATAAAAGGAGAAAGACCATTGAAGGGTGCCTGAGTAGATATTAAACACATGAAAATGGACCTTTGTTGGGGAGTCTATTAAGCTCAAACAAGCTTCTGCAAAAGTGAGAAAAAAAGACATAAAAGACCCGTGCTTTATAACAGTATTTACCTTTGACAACACAAAGAATAAAGTTAAGGATGCCCTTCAGAGTCTCAGTATTTTATGAAAGGTAGAAAGGCTGCAGACAGGCATTCATGAAGCTTCATAGAACTCCTGACAGGAAGAAGACAAAAACACTGTCTTGCTCCTTGTGAAAAACTATTTTCTCTGACAACGCATTGTTAATACGACACACAATTATTTCTATCTCTTATTTATTGTTATGGGCATCTCTATTATATTATCAAAAGCAATACAGTATTATATTTCACTATCCATGATGCTCCTGTTGCAAATACATAGAAAAACAACAAAACCTGAAACCTGCAAATTGACCCACTGCATGTTTCAGTGAACTGATACATTCTAAGTATTATTATAAATGTATTGAAGAATTCTGTTTGTTCAACACTCACTTGATGTCTAACAAAAGAGGCAGATCTCCAATTCTTCATTTCAATGTTTTTTGTTCAGCAACAGCCAGACAAATCATAATTGAATAAAATTTGCATGACAGCAACCCATCAAAATACAATCGACTCGTATTATACAGTAGTTTCTGTCCATTGTTTTCCTCCTGCTTTGAATATGCCCTGATCAATATAGACAGAGCTAAGCTTTGTCAACACTTGTATATCTGACAAGCATGGATGAGTGAGACAAACTGGTGTGTTGGTCACATTTGACAAAAGGACACATGTCAATGTGTCTGTAAATTCAGGGCTAAACTGCAGATGACAAAGGACAAACACTTCCACCAACAAACATGCATAAAATCCCACTGTTTTGAATACATTTTGTTCATAATTCAACTCAGTGAGCTCAGTGTCACTGAGCAGTCTACGGACCAGCGGCTGAGGAACAGACAGCCTGCAGTCAGGGATTCCAGGCCTGCTATTTAATACCACCAGGATTAGGTTTAGGTGGCCTGACCAGCCAGATGGAGGACAACAGTGTTAGTGGGTGACATGTATGGATGTGATATCAGGATTAGTGGGGGGGTAATCAATCCTTACTTTTGCCATCTGAGCTTGGACGCCAGTGGTCTTCAGGGCAGTCACGGCTTTTTGAGCTGCAGCCGGGCTGTCAAAGTCCACAAAGCCGTATCCTGACAAGACAAGCAGAACAGTTACTACAATATCGAGTATCCAACACAGATATCAGTCAAACCACTGGCTTAGTTGTGCTGATCTTTGTCTTTCTGTAATTTATAGTTCTGGGCTGTGTGTTCTTTGGCAGGGATTTTGTGTTACAGAAACCAAAATTATGCTTATTATTAGCAACGTCATCATTTAAAGGCCGCACGTATGAATTTGTCTGAAATGTAACGGGTCATTCTAGCAGTATTAAGTGCTTGAGTACTTTGTGTGTGAGTGCATGTGTGCGTGAGTGTGTCTGTGCGTATGTTGAGGTGAAAAACTGCTGATGCAATACCAGTGGCTCGGGTCAGCTCTTTGTCCTGGGGGGTACAAACAGGGTGTACCTATAGTCTTTAGCCACTACTGCACTTGCTATATTTAACCTATTCAAAAACAAAGTGTGGTGGAAATGTCAGGGCTGTTTCAGCTGCGATCACACTGAGGCCAAAGGTTTCAAGAGTCTCCTCAGACCTCATGCAATTAAAATTCTTATTGTAGTTACACACAGTTTGTTCAGAATAAGCAGTATCACTACTGGCACCCTTATATTTACTCTTCACTCGTCTACATTCACTTTGTTTTTCTTTAACAAGTGATAAAAAATCCCTGTTGAAGGAATAAAGGTTTGTTTTCACAGTTTAACAATCTAAATAAAAAAGAAGAATTGCCATTATTATACAGTGAGTTGCTTACTTATTATATGATATGATATGACAGGAGTGGGCTTTTTATTCTACGTAAAGAGGACCACTAAAGCCTGGGACTGCTGGAGAGGACAAGTCATTAATCATTGTATTTTTTTTAAGAAAACTACAGCATGTTTTTGATAAGGTTTTGCTTCAGCCAAGTTCTTGCTTCCAAGCATTTGCTTCGTGTCAGTTTTATACATTCTTGTAATTGTGATGAAAAACTTCTTTACCTAAAGTTTTGTTTTACCAGCTGCTCAGTTTCACTTCTGCTGATGTGGTTCCTTTTTCCTGTATATTTTCAGTGGTTCCACTCAATCTCTGGCTCTTGGTTATCCTGCCAAAGTACTTGTAGGTATTCAGTAATGTTGAGATGTGTGCTAAGACCAAATTTCAGGCCTCAATAGTTGACTTCTCAACTTTTTTCTCTATTGATCAATGGCTCTTGGGAACAGTGACTTTAAATTGGACAAACGCCATATCTGAATGCTATTTGAAATTCGGTCAAAGCCCTCCAAGGTCTTCATCGGTGTCCCCTTTCACTGAGAGCCTTTGATTAACTGGCATCCGTATAATCCAGGGGAGAGTGACAAAGCAATCTCTTAATCCCATCACCACTACAGAGAATCAGTCAGTCCCTCTTTAGTCAGGTGGGAAGTCTACTAGAACTGGCCCAAGACCAAAAATATCACTCAGCAGGAAGAGGAAGAGAAGGCCACTTCTTCCCAGGAATCATGCACAACAGTGACAACAGTAGACAAGGGCTGTGGCTTAAAATAACATGAGCTGGGAGGCAGCATTAAGCAGCCAAGCTGTCTGTTTCCTGAACTGCACGGATCATCTGAAACCACATAGCTGCTGAATGACTTGATGTTTTGATAGGAGCCACCCTCACTGGATGTCGACCATTTTGGGTGGGGGGTGGGGGTAGGGTAAAGAGGGCAGTACTGGAAAGAGACAACTTTTACATACCTTTGCACTTATTTGTAGTTTTGTCCATGATAGCTTTTGTTGAGACAATTTTGCCATACCTAAAGGAGAACAGCAGAATGAAGAGTTTTTGTGAGCAAGACTTCACACATAAAACTCACAGCCAGTGCCAAAGCACACACACACGCACGCATGCACACGCACACACACACACACACACAGGCAGAGGGAGGGTTAAGCAACATTTCATGACATCATTGTGAAAATATGAGAAACAGGAAGTGGTTTCCATGTGGTGCCAAAAACCCCTCCATGTGTGCAATGCACTAATAGTTAATCTGAAATAGCTTCTTTTTCTTCAGCCCAAACTGAGCCGGTGTGTCACAAATCATACGGAGTCTCCATGTGGAGAAGACCGGTCACCTGAGTATCAGGCATGTAAAGACTTTATACGGTAGTGATAGAATGAATAGACTCATTTTTAATGTGGGGGAGGGGAGGGGAGGGGGGCTGGCTGGCTGGCTGGCTGGCACAAAATAAAGATTTGTCAATCCTGTTTCCGTGGACATTTCTGATGTTGACAGCTAGAAATAATCCACTATGCTCACTTTCACAATGCAGTGAAAAAAAGTTTGAAATAGTTGAGACCTGCACATTGAGTTCTTGTGTACTATATTATATAAACTATGATGGCACAGAGGCAACCTACAAAACACTCTGCAGTCAAAGGAGGATATTCTAGCAACAGATTACCACAGACGCTCAACGAGGTGAGAGAGCACGAACTTCCGACCTTTCTGTCTTCTCCGCTCTAATCTCAAAATATGCTCCACAGGCATGTTCGACCTCATTGTAAATAGGGTACAGTACAATCAAAACCCTTAAATACTCTTTATAATTACTAATGAAGTATTACTCCTAATCCTTGTAGAAATTGTGAACACACAAGAAGATTCAGACCATGTTGTTCACGGACTCAAAAATGCATCAAAACAACAAACTGGACATCACAACAATCTTCTAACATCCAGTTTTGGGAAAAGAATAACTGCAATGGCATTAACGGAACTGGACACTATGATGTGCTTTCATTTTGGAAATATTCATACTTTAAGAGAAAAAAATAAAAAACAACTTCAAAGATAGAAGCTTGTCTTCAATGCCCGTTAACTTGAATGACTAAGCAACAGTATATAAGTCACAGTTCAGCACTCTTAATACACTAAAGCTGCATTAGAAGTTCATTGTTTTTGAATATAAATTTTGTTCAGATATCCATTGAATAAAGAGAACAATCTAATAATTTTTAAAACAAAAAAAGCCATATCTCTTCTTTGCACTCACACATTTAGCCTTAGATCTCTGTTCTGGTGCACTACAAATGTGCTTTGGCCTCTTTCTGTGGATCTAACAGAACGTAAACATTCCTTTATACGAATACAAAAATTGTACATGTAAAATAGCAAATTTAAACGTTAGATTGTGCTTTTTTATAACTTATTTGTATCTTTGCCAATACATGCCAATAAGTGACAGCAAGCGCAAATTGAAACTCGACTAAGGAGGCTAAATGCAATCGATGGCTGATCAATAGTGGATAACACTCACGGTTGACAGAGCTTGACCAGGTCATGGTCTGTGGTGGAAGGGGACAGGCCTCGGATGTAGAGGTTTGTTTTGCTGAGCTGCTCCCAGCCTGCGGTGCTGCTGCTGCTGCTGTTGTTGGTGGTGCTGCTGTTGGTGCTTGGGCTGGTTGGAGCCATGGGGTGTGTCGATGGCATCACAGGTGGCTGGGGGGAAGAAAAAAAAACAAAAACAAACAGTCGTTGGAAATCGCTCATTACTCATTCACAGAAATGTAATTCACCAGATTGAGACATTGCTCATAGCCAGTTTTAAGGGTTTTCCTATTTGTCAGTGGTCCACAGTGCAGTCCTATGTAGGGAAGCAGCGATGATCTGTCTGGACACTGGAAAGGACATCATTACTGTATCATGTGGCATCTGTCCAGTGTTAGGATTAATGCCCGACTGAGCAGTGATCCATATGTGCAGACCAATCTCCACTTCCACAGTCAGCACAATCAGTCCACAGGGACCTCCAGCTTTGACATCAGTGTCGCACTGATGCCACAGTGCCTCTGGGTGTTGGATGAGCTATCGACGGTCATTGCTGGTGTCGTGTTACACTTCCTAACCTTAATGCTCCCATTAATGAGGAGAATTATTTATTTGAAAATGATGTAAGCGACTGAGTGGAGCTGTGTCTTTATTAGTCTCAGTGTTGTGTTTACTCGCTGCACACATCTCCATCCACTGAATGTGGATAAAAAAGCAAAAAAAAAAAGATTCTAGCGATTGAGCAACTCTACGTTTTATGTTTACACGAGCCAGATGTGTTGGTCTGACAGGCCTTTGTCTTTCCCTGACTGTCTGACACTGATTATCCTGGTGAACCCCCGCCCTTCCCTCTCCTCTCTGAGGACTCACAAGCTGAGAGGAAGCTGAAGGAATCTCAAGCATGAAGCGGTGACAGGATTGAGCAACAAAAGTCTGGACTTCAGCCTAGAGGATCTTCTCTTGTGACCGACTGGTCGACCGCCTCACATGCCTCCACCATGAAATGACTTAAACCTGCTGTTCTCAAAACAACTGGTGGCAAAAACAATAAACAGTTGGGATACTTGTGCTCAAATATATTCGATCTATGGCTTGAACAGAACTGAGTATTTGGAGGGAGTTGCAAAGATTTGGGTGTGAGGTCACGCTGTTCGATAACGGCATTGAAAAGGTGGTTTTCATCGCTGCTAAGAATCACAGATTGTCAGGACACGATCTCAGAAAAAGAACACTCTCCAGTAAATACTAAACACTGCCTTGACTTGCACGGGTAATAACCACAAGTTGTGCTTCGCACTGAATCAGTCACAAGTGTCTTAATGCAATTTCTCTCACATAACAATGTGGGTCTTGTGAACTTTTCAGATGGCTTTCTTGAAATATAAGACAACTACAGATCTATCCTGTCGACCCCAAAACTGTTTGTAGTACTATTGTGGGTTTTTGATGACAATTAAGCCTCTAGTTCTGTTCAAATGTGTAAACAAAAACTTGAAGAACTTTCTTTTTTTGGGGGGAGAACTGTCACAATGAGTCTGGTGGTTTTAATGTGATGTTGTTGTGCATACACATACAACTCCACTTGCAAATGTTTAGAATGTAAGCAAATAGGTACAGTCACATATATGTCTAAACGCTTAACACCAGCAATAATGTGCTTTTCTAAAAAAGTTATGATTGTCCCAGGGAGAGAAATATGGAACAGAATCTTGGACTAAAATGTGCATTAATAGATGCATTTTCCTTATATGAGAGGCAATCATTGTCTGAAGGTTCACTCATAATGAGACACAATTGTTTATTTCTTTGGAAAAATGTCAACAAAAGCTAAATTGGTTGTTTGGGGTTTAGGCAGAAACTTCTGTTTGATACAAATATGACTATTTTGAAATTGTATCCCATATTTTCTTTGCCAACTTAAATTTAAAAAAAAGCTGTTTCAAAGGACTGCAAAGGACAGGGTAAACAGGCACAACTAAAAAACCAGTGTTGGACCAAAACCTCTAACTGTCAGTATCTGAAAGGGTTTTGCAAGCTGTGAACAGAACATCCCAAGTGACAAGAAAAATAAACACCTATAACGCCCAAAAAACATAAACGCCTGTCCCTTGAGTCAAATTGTGTTCGACTTTACAGCCTGGCTTGTCACAAGCGGGGCCTGAGAGATGGGGAGAGGACGGCATCTTATCAGCCAGCTCCAGACCAGCAGAGCCCGTCATATCCTAGCTGGAAATATACACAGGGTTTCCAGTAACAGGCCTCGCCCATGGAGCTTCAGCCACAGGATAACAGCATGACCACCTCAGAGCAAAAATGCTCATTCAAATCACTTGACTTCTGGGCCGTTAAAAAAACTGCATGCAAATGGGACAAAGTGGGTTAAATAGACAATAAATCAACTTTTAACTGTTTGTTGTATAGAAATGCTAAACACAGTGAAGCCTCTTACTTCAATATATTGCTGATGGTGTAAATTATCAATCTTTCAAGTATTTCAGTGTTTGATACAGTAAAAGTGAGTTTGAATGAGTGTAACCCAACCAGGTATCCAAAGGTGCAGGTTTGGTTGGGATTCTGTAAAGTGGCGCAAATAGAAACCTTCTTTGTTTTTCCACTGTTTGAAATTCATCAGAGCTGCTTCATAGAAAAGGTTAGACCTTGTTTCATTTTCCTGCTAAACAGCCACAGATATTTACTGTCATGGGCCTGCAAGTCTGCTGCTGCTGGTCCAGAACCAGCCGAGCAGCAGGTTTTGTCGTTGCGCTTTAGAAGTGGCCTGCCTGGATATCACATTACAAACAAGAGCACGGCATTGATATTTCCAATTAACAGGCACACTGGGAGAAGTTTTTTCAATGATTTGTTCGTTTTTCAACCTTAAATGAAGTTATTTACACAGAGATGTGCCGGGAAAGTCCGACTATATTGCGGACACGACGTCTCAAGTCTGCCTTTGGTAAACATTTGCGTAATTACCTGTTTGCGGTACGGAGTCCTCAGTGGGTTCCCAGTATTAGCAAAAATCATCCTAGCCGTGGTCAGGGGGGCAGTTTTTTTGAAAGCTAAAATTTTCTGGCGCTATTACAGCAAACTCCACGTCTGAGTGAAACACTGGTTGACATAGACGCCCTCCTTACTCCGTTAAAGGACAAGAGAATATTTTTCCTAACATAATCACCGAGTACATAGCCTCGTTGTCTTCAACTATCCTTCAACAAAATCCTCCGTAAATTGTCCCAACTTCAGTCAACCAGCCCCGTCTGTTTGACTGCCTTCATTGATTTGCAGTCAACGCTGCGCAGGACAGGCGCTGCTACGGTGGGAGGAACCATTCGGTCGCCTCTATTTGGGGGGAGATTCATGATTGAGGTTCCCAAAACAAACTAAATTCCTTCCATCTTTCGGTCGGCAAAATACCCAATAAAAAGGATTAGATATATTTAAAACTCATTACACTTATTTGGTCCATTTTGGTACGTAACATGATCTAAATGAGCAACGTAAAATACTTCGCACCCCCCTATGTTTCTATTCGTGTAATAAAAGATGAATACCAGTCGTTCCACCGTGCGGCTGGTCCTGGGTTGTAAGAGTTTCCTCTTTGTTTATGTGAAAAAGTCAGGTAAAATCGAGCTCTGTGTCCAGGTAATGGCTTTATTTTCTGCATTTTGTGAAGAAGCAAATACTTATCACGATCTTTCAGTTATTACTATTGATATAAGTGAGATCCCTGAAGCGTAAAATCACCTTGGTTATGCATACTCTGGTACACAATCAAAAGTTAAACTGGGTTACTGGATGATAATACATGACTGTATCTAGTTACACACGCATGAGTTACAAGAACAAGAAAACAACCCAGCAACATAGGAGAGACATATAACATAAAAACAAATTTATTTGCCTGTTTTCACTTTGGCTACAACTACAACACCATAGGAATAAATAAAATGACTTTAAAGATATGAAATATTCTAAATATGCTATAAAGATGCTAACAGTAAATAAATCTAACATAAACTGACTATTTGACATTGTTATATTATAGAATAGCTATTATTCTCATGTTGACTTTATTCTCAAAAATATGACTTTTTGACTGGCTCCAGGTGATCACTGAATGATAGTCAAGCATACAGGAAAAAAAGATTGGGGACTGTATGCTTTGTTCTATATTGCTGGATAATCTTTCCTAAATGGATTTTGCACAGTAGGATGTAGTGATGTGAGTGGGTCAGTAGAGAGGAAGAGGTGGGGTAGGGCGGGGGAGTGGTGAAGGGCCATCTCTTTGTGTGCATCTTCCTACAGATTAGGATGTGGTTTTAGGGCTAAGTAGTATTGAGTTAGGGTAATGGTTTGGGTCAGAGGTTTAGCTCTTAGTTGTACTGGTCAAAGCTGGGTTAAAGGGTTATGAAAAACAATATGTCAACGGAGCCTGGGCCCTGCAAAAGACGCTGTACAAGATCTTTGTGAATGTGTGTGTGTGTTAGTGTGTGTGTTAGTGTGTGGGTGGGGTGAAGGGGTCCCAGAGGTTGCAAGCAATGCCTTTATTGAAGCAGGTAAGAGGTTGGACCATAAATCAAAGGCAATCTACCCACCACTGTCACCTTCTGATTGGAAAACCAACAGTGGTGGCAGAAAATGGGAATTAATGGAGACCTTCTGGAGAGTACAAACACAATGCTATAATCAAGCACTGTGGTGTAATCATTGTGTTCGACTTCCTTCAAAACGGTTTATCTGTCCCTGATCACTGATTCCAGCTTTTGTAGCAGCTGTTTCTCATCAATTTTGTCTTCCACCAACACATCAAACAACCAATATCCAATAACTAACCTTGCCATGCGATATTGTTCTCTGGCTGTATGTTTGAATTTTGTTTTTACGATGACAAGTGTTCTTAGGGGAAAGTGATGGCTCAATATGTACGGTCAGTCAGCATCACTGAAACCAAAGGTGACCAGTCTTGTAAAGAAGTTCACTGGGCCAAAAGGAGTCAATGGGTCAGCATTAGAGGAAAGGGAAAGAGGCCTGAATCAGCATTCTGCTCAGGATGCTACAGGAGGGGGCAGGGCAGAAAGAGGCAAACCAACTCCCACCTTTTATGAAATACTGAAACAAAATGTTATCTCTGACTTCTGTGCTTGTGTCACACTGAAAAAAAAACTCCTAATAGCTTTCTTATGCTTGCAAAATTGTTGCCTACATGATTTATATCACAAATAGGGGAAAAAAAACTTGATATAGGTGACTGAAATGCCTCAACAGTGTCGTACAGATAGTCAGGATGTGTGTGTCGATCCCCTGAAGGAGACTGTCATTTAATCTGATGCAGGTGAAGGTTTTGTGTGTAGTCACTCAAACAGGCACAAACATGCACTGGTGCGAAGATTAAAAGATTACAAAGGCACAAACCTCTGCACTCGGATACAGAAACCAAACACACACATACGCACACAGAGACACACACGCAAACACACACTGGGAGGGTATTTCCAAGGGAAATTAGAGAGTGAGGTTACTTTAAGGACATTTTGTTACACGGCCAGTTGTTCTCACTCTTCCCTAAACTCATGTCAACACTGTGCGTGAGGAAGAAAGAAAACAACTTTTAAAACAAAAGCTTCAATCTGCTTTTTCTTCGAAATTAATAACAGCAATTTTACTCTAAACAGAACATGTTGGCAGTGGAGAAAAAAATGGTCTGTCTTCACTTCCCCTCGGTTAGATTCTTTAGGAATGACAAAGCAGCACTCAGAGCCCCTCAGAGCCACCAGGAAGTTGCTCCCAGCGCTGCTGTATACCTTCCTGCCTCCATGAAGGCGTGCCCCCCCCCACCCCCACCCCTTTAGCTTTTTAGCTCTATGACTCTTGCCTCCAGATCAGCCACAAAAATGTAGCGGGGACTATTTTTGTGTGTGTGTAACTCAGGAAAATGAATCACTGGGCTTCACCGAAGGGGCTCAAAACTTTCCCAGTCACAAACTTCTCAGAATTACTCAGATATTAATGATATATTTTGTTAATGAACCAACCCTACATTAAGTTGTTTCAATGGCTCATGGGTCTCTCTACTTGTACAATGTAATTTGTGTACATTGCAAATTTGTTTTGATGATCAAAATTTCCCCCTGCATTTTTTTAGCCCTTAACTGTAGTTTAATTTAATTTATGTCATTGCTTGTCTGATTTGATTAGAGCTTACATATCTTAGAAGTTTGAATTTTAAAACCTAAGATTGACCGTGAATAAACCATCAAACAGTCAAAGAGTAACATACTCAGAGAACTCTTTTGAGAAATACGTTTTAATTGTTGCTAACAGTGCTTTGACTTGTAACTGAGTGCTGATCAAACAATATAACAGTTGAGTTTTTTAGGTAATTTGGAAACAAAAAAAAGAACTACAGTAAATGACTGCAATAATTTAATTTTTTTTAAAGAGTTCACAAGTAAGGAAACCATTGAATGCCCATCAAGAGTCTCTGTGTGACTTGAGGCAGCAACATGGCAAGTCTCATATTTGAAGCATGCCTCAATCTCTGACTTTGCATTCGAGGAAATGACGGTGAATAGGGTGTCATTGTGGAGCTCGCTCTTGATTTTGCTCATGTCGAACATCCTGCAAGAGTAGTATGTGTACAAAGGCAGTCCTTTCAGGCCTGACGCTGACATAGGGCGCAGCGCCACAGCCTTTCCATTGTGTACTTTCTGCTGCCAGGCAACTCTCCAAACTTTATTGTAAACATTGTATGGTGTCGTTCAGCCTCAGCACAAAGCTATTGTCCACACTCTTAACACAGCTGTTCATGTATTCACCTTTCAAGTGAACTAATTAGTGGAGTAAACCAGCAATTATCGACTAAAACTTTGCAGAAAGAAATTTTCTCAGACTGATTTTTGTTTATATAGTCGTTAAAAGGAAAATAAAGAAGAAAATACACAATCCAAAGAGATTTTTTTCAAAGTGTCTGTTTTTTCTATCGGTGCTCAAACACACTCTGGCATTGGTTTGGTCACCTGGTGAATGGTTAAATCGTACCTCACAAGTCCTGCCGCCCATTTAAATCACAAGAACCGCCATCGATGAATAGCCCCTTTCTGAGGAAACCTCTGTCGTGTTTTTGAGGCTCCACCGATACTCTTGAAAAAACTGGATTTCCACGACTTTTATTGTCGGATTACTGGCAGTATGAATACATGCTGTGTTCTTACTCCCGATTAACAAAAAATCCCATGTGTTTCAGTAACAAGGAGCACCACAGGGTGACTGGAGATGCATGTAGGTCAGCTGGGGACTTTCTTCACCCTCAGTCACCTCATATGCACTTTATCACTATTTCGCTTGTTCCATTGGAGCCAATATTTCACCACATAAATATTTTCAAGCAATGCTGTTATGCACAGTAGAAATTGGTCGAAATGAACTGATTTGTCTTAAAATGATTACATTGGACCAGCAGTGATGCATTATGTTGCAAATGGTGCAAACTAACAAGAGGTTTGTGGTTTTGCTTGTGTGTATACAGGAACCGGGAGAGCACTTCCTCTCTCTATCAATCAGGAAACTCTATAAGCATGCAAGAAAGTATTCTCGCAGCACTCGTGCACAAAGTGTTCACAATTTACTCATGTCATGAAAAGGGAACTAAAAGTCATTTTACGCATGCTCAGAGTTTCTGGGAATTTCATGTATTCCAGAAGCACGAAAATGTTCTGCTTCTCCAGCAGCTCATTGAGTTTCGAGACCAACTCGCACCATGTTCGTGCTGTGAAAATAAGCAATGCTTTCATGAACGTCTCGGGACAACACAATCTTTATTTGTAGTTTTTTTTTTAATCTCTTTCCCACAGCCTTCAAAACACAGGAAGTCCAGGAAGGCCAGAGCTTCGTTTTAAAACAGCCCCGTTCTCAGCTTTAGCTTGGATTCAACCGTTATTTTCCATTTATGTTGCGTTAACTCTCCCTTCATTCGGGGGTTATCGGTTCCTCTGCCGTCAGGTTTCTTTTCATTCTCCTTGCCCTCTCTCTGGACTCCTGAAATTTGATCCGAGTGATCCCCCGCTACATTCCTCCTCTTCCCGCACTGCACCCCCTGCATGCCAGAGTCCTCAGCTCTGCCCTCGCTCTGATCTCAAGTTTCGCCAGACCTACAGCAGATTGTTTATTTTGCCCGACATGGAGGAAGCACGGATGGATTTTTCATCGGCCCGAGATTTACTGCTGAACCGGGCTCCGGAGTGATGTGTATTTAGAACGGGGCGACCCTATAACAGCGAGCTCGGTGTCCTTCTCTCCAGCGACACTTTACGAAGGACGACAGGACCGTCTGCTGGGGGAGTGTAATGTTATATGATGACATCACTTAGTGTACCCTGATACCGTGCTGTTATCCACTCTGCCTGCTAATTGCAGAGATTGCACGCCATGAATCACACGAACCATTGTCCTACAGCGGATTAGGAGTAAAAAAAAAAATCCATACGTCCTGGTGATGCTGCAGAAGGACAACATATCTCCCCTGGGATCATTTCTGCTGAAATTTATGAGGCCTCTCTGCACCACTGATGCTCTCTATTAAGGAGTGAGGTCAGGGTAAAAGCCAGAAATAGCTTTGGCTATTGGCTCATCGGAGACTCATTTCCCAACAGAAAAACATCTCTCTGCTCACTTTATGGCAAATATTGAACATGTCCATTTGAAATGACCAAGACTGATGACAGAGTTGAAGGCAACAAATGGATCGGCGTGTCTTTCTTCGACCACTGTTCTACCTCGTTGTTTTGACAATGTATGAGCTTGTGACATTGTTATGTCAGGATCATATCTTATAATTTTGAGTAGATATCATGAGGAAATGAGATAGAGGGGAAAAGTAGGGAAAAATGAATAAAGCTTTTCATAAAAACAAACCTTTTTTGAAATAAATCCCAATTGTCAGGATGTCCAGAGAGACAGTTGTATGCCCTCATTTCATTGTGAGAATATTCAGCAGGTTTTTCCATTGTGTGCTTTATCTCTTTTCTACGTCTTTTGCCCCCCACCAAATCTCTCTGAATCAACCCCTGTCCAGACATGCTAGTAGAATAAACAAGGCGTGCTATGCAGAACATGTCTTGTTTTCTGATGTTTTCATATTTCTGAGCAACCAGTTGAGTAATAGAATTTCCTACTCGGGAATACGAACAGAGGGAGACTTTGTGAAGTCAACAGAAAGAGAATATGGGGCTCGAGGTGAATGATTATGTGGTCAGTGAAATGACTCACAGGCCCTGCTCAGTTTTCACTTATATCATTGTTGCTTATCAGTATACCACAGTCTCAATTACATTTTTCCTTACCGGAACCACAAGACAGGGGTTATGTCAGATAGCCACGAGTTCAAACCAACCATGAAAGGCAGAAAAATGCGAGATACAAAAAGAGGCATGCGAGCCTGTGGGAGGAAACCAGAGTTATGAATTCGGGGTGTTTGTGGTGGTTTGGGTCTGTAAGTCATTCCCAGCAGGAGCAAAGGTTGAGGCTGGAATGTCAGTGAGGGTCAGAGATGACAACCTCTGTAAAAGGACTCAGGAAAATGACCCCTGCAGGAGCCCCTTTGCTGGATCCCCACTGGGGTGGGCAGGTCATACGAAGGTCTGCACTAATTCATGATTCACACACTCATGGTGGGGACAAGAAATACTCTCAGCACACACACGGGATGCTAACCAATTAAATCAGGCATGCCTTAAAAACTAAAGAAGACCTGGTTGGATTATTTGCCACACAACAAATGTTGTAGAGGAAAAAAAAGAAAAGTTTCTCCTTAACAAAATTTAGATCAGGCACATTCACAGACACGAAACAAATGTGTTATTCAGAATCGGGGCATCCGGCCACTACGAGGTAACAGCTGTGTTACAAAGTTGGGTAATGAAGCGTGCAAAATGTCCAAAAAATACAGACACACATTTATGAGCACAGTACAAAAAAAGTGTCATTATAATGTTGACAGCTTGAGCGAGTGGCTGCCACACCATACTGCAGCTCACCACCAAAAAGTCACTCTTAGCTGCCATCTACTGGTTAGATTTGGACTGTTTGAACCAGAGAACTCCCTCTTTGCTTTGGGATTTCAGTGCATCTAGTCATGAGCAGAGGTGATGCAAATCAGCGAATTGATCCTGAAAAAGGTCGTGTAGACAGACCACCACATGGAACAGTGGCAATGGGAACAAATGGTGATAAAATAGAGAACTTTCTCTTTGACTGTATAAAAACAGGAAGTCAGAACGTTAAAATAAGAGCAAAACATAGCTGCTCACCACAAATTGAATACATTTTTCCATTCATAGAAAGAACAGAGTGTTCTGTGATAATCAATATGTGCTTTTGCTTGTCTGTGGTAAACTATTTATACATTCTGGGGCTCAAAGTTCATGTGCAAGTATGAATGTTGCATGTCCAAATGGAGACATGTGTACAAAGTTGCACAGGTCAACTTTTTATAGTTAGTTTTTTCTGCAGTTCAATAAGACACCACTTAAACCATAATTGTTTACCAAAAATTGGACATATTACACTGTTCATTAACCCAGAACCACGTTTCTTGTCAATTTGCATTCTACAAATGTTGAAATATATTCACAAACACATTCATGAATAACCAGATTACCAAGACAGGAGGGTCTGTTTGGGCTCATGCAAGTCGAAGACATGCACGTTAGTAATCCCTTCAGTGTGAAGCAACACGTGCTTTTAATTGACCTTAATGCATATGCACGTTGTATTTTGCAGACTGCTCTCACCAACCAGCAAGTGAAGCAAGCGAAAAACTGTTGCAGACGCCAAAATGCATCCAAGAACTAGCCAAACACATGCACATTCACGAATTTAAACACTGAATCTGTGAACATTTTTAAAATTTGATTCTAAATTATAACTCAACACCACCAGATGTTTAACCAGCATATTCAACTTGACAGTGCCTTGCATGTTGCAGGATTGTTTACATTGAACTCCAGGCAAGATTACTGGCACACACACACAAAAAAACCTGCTGATTGTTCAAAACTGTGAGCAAAACAATGTTGCAGAAGTTAAACGAGCACAACATAACCTGAGTTTGGGGACAGTGTGTTTTTTTTCACATGCACAGCAGTCGGTTTGCAGACGCGTAGGCTGGAAGAACCCTCAACCAGCTAACCAGCCTGCGCTCCACCGAGCCGCGCGCTGATTGGCCAGGATCCGGTAAAGGCGGAAGTCTACAGAGCAGGGGGATTCCCCGAGGGAAGTTCCCAACTCAAACCAGGCTATGTAAAACATACATTGCCATATCCTCTCCAGAGCTTCGTAACTTTGCAGCTGAAGACCGAGGCGACGACGCCGCGGCGGTGCCAAAACAACATATCCGACTTTCTTCCAGTGACTCGAATGAAGGTAAGCAGACGGAGAGTCCGGCTGTAAGCTGATCTCACGACTTGTTGCTCGGTGGCTTTCAACCAGCGCTGTGAATGAAACTGAATGAGCTGCTGCTGACTAGTTAACACTCGTAAGAAAACGGAACCTTGCGAAATAACTTTTCTCGAGTAATAGACTTTTTTTTTTCCCTCTCCAAACTTTTACAAAAGCACCGTTGTTTGTTCCTAACTCGTGTTGTGTTGTGAAAGTGTGTATGTGTGTGTGTGCAGAGGCTGTCTTTGTGTAGTATCACTGACAGGCTCTGTGCTACTGTCACAGTCACTGTGAGGATGACTTTATGGGCTCTGCCTTCAGTTTCTCTCGTGTTGTGCATCAGCAACACTCAGTCTGAGCCTCCAGTTGCGCCAATCTTACTCAGTAAAAACGATATCAGACAAAAGAACTGTTTGTGTTTGCAGTCTGGAACTTGTACTGCTTGATACTGCACATACAATGAGTAACTTAGGATATTTTGCATCACTTTTTAAAATGCTTTTCTTAATTTTCATAATTTTTTGCCACAAAAAGAGCAAAGTATTAATGTTTGTTTGTGAACCAGCACATGATGCATCTACTGGACCTGCCAGTGATGGAGGTCAACGTGCTGATTTCATGAGAAATGTCTGCTCAGTTTAGGACATTTTTAGTACAATAACAGTTTATTTGATTCTGTTTTTTTTGGCAGCAACTTTAAGACTTAAAAAAACAACCTCCATCACTTTATAACCGTGTAACAACAAATTATATTGATATAAACTGTTTAAAACAAGAATTAAGCTTGTTTTAGTTAACTTCCCATGGAGGTGCTGCCGGGTCTCTTCGTATAGGAACTATTTTGAAACGTCCTGTACTCTCACATGCAGGGCTCATGTCTGCCGTGTCAGTGATGTTTGTGGAGCTCAAGGCATGGAAAGGAACATCGGAGACCAGCTCAACAAAGCTTTTGAAGCTTTTCGCCAGGTCTCCATCGAAAAGGACAATGCTAAAAAGGAGTTGCAACAGATGGTAACGACACACTTATGTGGAAAACATAATTGTTTTTTTTCTGTATCGGGAAAATAAAGATGTCCCGAAGTAGCTTGCTTGAACATGGTGATGGTAAATGAAGGAGCTGTGGCCTTAGATTAATGTGGGATTATTGGTTCCAGAAGAGTCACAGCAGCCTCCTGTTTTCCAGACTGAATATTATGAGCGATATACCCAGGAGCTGCAAAAGCAGATAGAGGACCAGCAGCAGTTGATTTCAGAGCTCGAAGCAAAGTTGTCAGCAACAAGGCAACCACCAGGTCAGTGACGAGCCCTCACAATATCCCTCCTCTTCCTCTCAGGGCTTGTTTTAACCGATTAGCACTAAAGTCTGAGTGTTGAGTTTTAGAGCAAATTAAGAGAAACTGTCTGAATTCATCACATCCTGTGCAAACCTTTTAATTCGCCCTTTTTTTTGGATTCCTAGGCGAGATGAAATGTGAGCCTTGCAACCATGTTCTGGATGGAGCCAGCACTTATAGGAAAACTCAGTACCCGGTACGTTCACAGTTATGAAATCTGCTTTTTTTCTGTTTGTACATTGTGTGAATAATGCAACACGTCGCTCTCTGTCCGTCACAGCTTCCTCTCACATACAGAGGCGTTGGTAGTACTTCTGCTTAAATAGGCTGGCTGGATCCATGTAAAGAGATTAATTATAGTACTGCTCTTTGTGTTTAGCAACAATGTTTTATATGCTGTCCCTGCATGTGTGATTCACACTTTTACAGAGCTTGGGATGATTACGAATTACACTTTGTGTTTTATGATTTTCTTATGTTTCCTTTATTTCGTTTTAAACCCACATGCACAAAAAAAACCATACTGATTATTGCAGATATTGAAATGTGTTGATGGGGTTATTCAAAATAGTCGAGCTCGGCTTTGTTTTGTTGAGCTGAGCTTCACTGTAGAAATTGTTATTGTAGCGTCTCTGCAATGCAAGAAAAATGTTCTGCAATTCCTGTTGCTTGTGTTGCTGCTGGAGCTCCGTCCACCCTCTGTTTCTGCTCCACACATGGTGCGTCTGCTTTCACTTCACCAGGTGGTGCTAGAGGATAACATGGCTGCACCGTTCCAGCATCTTCAGCTCCTCTGATCATTATTTAGCAAACCAACCTTTTTTTTTTTCCTTTCGTTTTTTTTTTTTATACCGAGAAAACTGTGATCTAAAAATGAAACTGCAGATGCATCAATAACAAGCTGTTAGCTGATCATTGTTAATGACTGCTATAAACTGCATGTGTCTTTTTCAGGAGAAAATGGGCACTGCTGCTGTTGCTCCTAAAATGCAAGTCAACTGCAGCGTTGACTAGTACGTGTCTCTTCTTCCAATAAATCCAAAAAAACAAAAATTAGTTAAAATTTGACTTTTTTTTCTCACTTTTCTTTTTTTTTGAATTCATTTGTCAGTGAGGACATGCGGGAGGCTTTCGAAGCAATTCAAGGCAAATTTCGACAGATTCGATCTCTGGCCAGAAGACAAAAAGATCACCTTAAAAGGTTCAATGGAGGAAATGATACGCCAAATGGTAACATTAAAAATTTACAATGCATCACCCTCTGTTTTGCACACACACTTGTTTTTTTCTGATACAGTTACTTGAAAGAAAAATATGTGATTTTAAATAGGTTTGTGTATCTGATAACAGCTCGTCTTTATGTGAGCTGTTGCTCTGTTCTTTAATGAGGTAGCGACACCTTAGCTTGGACTGTACGTGAGTGCCTAGTTGTCCTTTCGAACCTTAACCGGCCACCTCTGCAAGTAATGTGGATAAACACATTTAATAATTCTTCTGACAACCGCGTGATGTTTTCCCCTGGATTGTTGCTGTTTAATTATTAATTCAAAGAAGTTATTCATCAAATAATGTAAATGTGATAACATATTTTTAAAAATATCTTCATATGGTCATTTTTAAAATCTTCAATTAAGGGAAGAAAAATAAAAGCAAACCATCGTGATGAGAGTGCCAGTGTGGAAAAGCTCGGCAGCTTTTTTTTCTTAATGTGTGTAGCGACACTGCCAAGCTCAAAGTCAGACCTGGAATACATCAGCATGTTGACTGAGAAAGAAAAACGAGGATCTGTGTTTCAAAGAAAAAAAAAGAAAAAAAAATCTCCCATTTTCTTGCCGTCTGACAGATCAGCGGTTCTCCATGCCCATCCAGTGCACAGACCGTACTGCAGAAGCAGAGCGACCTTTCCCGACTGCTCTGAGGTCAGCGGTGGACACCCCTCTCCAGCCGGCCTCTCTGGCGTCTCGCGGCGCCAGCCAGGAGGACAGGGACTTGGTGGACTCTCTCACTAAACTCAGTGTCAAATTCCCGCCTTCAGCGGACAGTGAATACGACTTCCTGAACAGTGCTCCGGAGCGCCACATGGGCTTGACCATGCCCATGAAGCGGCCTCTCGGCGCCGTCGCCTCCAAGCTGTCGGAGGAAGAGCCCGTGGAACTGCCCATGCCTTTTGTGTACCCTCCATCCCCCTCCCACTCAACATCATCCTCGCTCTCCCAGGAGAGCGTGCGGGGACCCCAGCAGGTGAGAATCACAGGAGAAGGTCTGCGAAAACTAGTAGCAAATTATCAGTTTCTGATTGGTCTTTGCTAATGGAGGAGTGAAAGAGTGTGAAGTCCAAAAATATCCCCTTGGCTAAACTTGAAATGGATTACTGTGTAATGTGTGCGGATTCTTTTTTTACTAAAGCATAGAGGCTCTGGTTATATTTGGCATGTTTTCTGAAAAGCGTGAGCCAGATGGAAGCAAATTACAGTCTGAATCCGATGAAGCAAGTATAATGGTTAAGGAGGATTTTATTGCTGATGTGTATAAATGCCTTGTAGGAGAAAAAAAAAACGTGAATGACGTACAGTAAGGCCTCAACGTGGGTCCAGCTTTTTACTATGATTCAGTCCCTTGAACACACCAACACAGGCGCTTTAAAAGGAGTGTTGGAGTAAGTCGGCTGAACACATAAATAGTGAGATAATTAAACACTTGAGAATAGCTTTTTTGCCTTTACCCCCTCAGAGTATGTGTTGGGCTGATGGAGAACATCTCCATATGTTCTTCAAACCGAATACTCCCGATGTCCAGGATGCTTTGTTGGAGCCAGTGTAAGGATTGTTTTGCAGCACAATTTTAACGCGTTGTTGTTGTTTTTTTTTTCCTTCTCTCCGGTTCACCCTGCTCCGCAGCCTCTCTGGAGCCCAGAGCTGTGCGAGGCAGTTGACGTGGGGACAGAGCTGGCGGCGCCTCAGAGCAGCAGCCCTGATAAATGTGCTTTCTGCCACGCCGTGGTTCCTCAGGAGCGAATGAACAGCCACCTCTACTCGCATTTCTCTCCTAAGAATGAAGCCGACAATTGACAGTGGAAGCAGAGACGGACGGGAAGCCGCAACCACTTCCAGACTTTACTGTTTTCATGGCGTACTTCTGCCTGCCGTGAAGTATAAGCGCTGTACTGGATTTGAAATGACACTGCAATAAGACTTGAATCCATTTATTTAATGTTGAAGAATTGAATGGTACACTTTCTTGCCCATTATATTTTTCTAATATCACGCTAAGATTTTACAATGATGCGTCTCATATATATAAGTATATGAGTAAATAAACCAACATTTACCTTTTCATCTTTCAAATTTTTTTAGTCTGTGAAATATAAAACTGGTTGGTATACCGGTGACTATCTCCAGTGTTGTATATAGAATTACTTCATTTATTTACTTAAAGAAATCACAAGTGTAAAAACAATAGTTTTGGAGTCTATAAAGAACCACCCTGCCCCCCCCCCCCCCCTTCAGGTCTTAGAGCCATATGTTTTGTATTAGTAACAACAGCAATATAGATTGCACAAATAACTCAAACATTACCGAGCAATTAGGTTCCTCCAGAATGGCGCACTTGCTCATTAGCATTTTTTTCAGGTGAATCCCCGCCGTTGCCTCGTGTTGAACGCTTCAGCTGATTTGTATTGAAGCAGCTGTATGTTGTTGTGTTGTCGTGATACAACTTGCTTTAAAATCTATTTCAAAGTTGGGCTGCCATATGTTCATTAGGATTTCCTGCGTTGAATCGAGCAGTTTAATTGGATCTTATGCGCATAGTTGTAGTTCTATTTTATCCAATATTATCATATATGACAATTGCACTCAAGCTAATTAAATGATTGTCAGGGTGCCAGATTTCAATGACTTGATGAGCAACACTGTAAAAAACATTGAAGGAAATACAGGCCAAAGTTATTTCCAAACCAGATTTAAATTAATGAAGGGGCCATTATGGGTAACAGTCATTTGTGAATCCGGTGTGAACAGAACATATTTTACAGGATGTACACTACCTGTTATTTAACAAGGCCTGAATCATTTTTTTTTTAAACAGCAGCATTTAATGACTTCTTCCGCGTTGATTCACACCTTCACCAAGATTGCAGCTCGATTTTCACGATTCGATGTGATGATGTTTGATGAAACCAGGACGCTGCGTGTTGGAACACTTTGTTGTGCAGTGAGGCCCTTTGCAGACCTTCAGCTTTTGGGCTGGTAACACTTGTGCTGGGTAGATGAGCTGGTGTGAAGACTGCAAACAACATTTTTTTTTTTTTTTGTCTCTTTGCGAAGGGCTGCGTATTATAACTCACTTCTAACCATCAAAAAGCCTCGAACACGTTGATTGATTTGTTGTTTTAACCTCGTGTGAGATTTTGCTACGATGCCTTTCTTTGCATTTCATAAATAGCTCAGAAAATCTGTGATGTTACACTGCAACCGACTATTCTCAACTAATGAGTCATTAGACTCGCGTGGAGCGGTACTTTTAAAAACACACATCAAAAGAGTAAAAATACATGCCATTTGGTGCATGTACAAAGGTGACCATTACATATTGATTGAATGTAATGTGTCAAACCGTATGCATGTTTGTGTTGGAGTGACATAAACCACATAATTTTTACATTTCACATCACATCATGAACACTGAGGGGAGAATTTATTCAGCTTTTTTTGGCAAATACACCTCCCTAATGATCCTCCCTGGTTAATCTGTGAACAGTGGAACATTGTGCAGCCTGCATGCTTCTCTCTCTGGGATCATGAACAGCTGCTTGCTCATAATTATGTTGTCATTCATTGTTATTTGGAAGAGGAAACTCGTACTGACAGCTAAAATTTAAAAAAAAAGGAAAGTATTTCCGGACACTATATTTATTAACGTGTGTGTACAGTAATATGAGCTGTTTGGGAAAAATCCCACATTAGCTGTGAGGCATCGATACTGCCATCATTTTTCTGCAGAATGTAGGATACGTCTTTCGTCTTGGGACATTCGCGACCAGAGCTTGTAGATTTGAAATAGATTTAGGAGCTATAAAAAAAAAAAAAAAAAATGAAAGCAGACCAGAAAAAAAGGAGAAGGGTATGGATCGAGATGGAGAAGTAGCAGGCTGATTACAAGGTGTCAAAATTGCCAGGAGCAAGAAGGTGAAAGCAATCAGGGGTGAGAAGAGTGCAGCATTCGTGAGGGGCAACTAATTATCCATCTCATTTGTGGAGAGAAGCATTTGAGGCAGCTCTAGCCCGCTGAATGGTGACAGATTGGTGCGGAGGAGAGGGGAGGTGTTAGAACAATGGAGCACAGCTCACCATCATTACTGCATGCTAATCAGCAGTGCTTCTGCACCACCAGTCGGTGCTGCAGAGAGTTCGGGGAGACGGGGAAGTCACCGGCTTCAGGGGACCGCAGTCATTTTCCAAGGAGGGATGAGAGGGAGGAAGCTGACATGGAGCGGAGCTGCTGGCACTCTCCCACTGCCTGCTGGAGGTTGGAGGTTATCCTGCGCAGAAAATGATCTCTGCGGTCGGTGTTACCAGCTTGTACTTGCAAGAGAGAAGCACTGTGAGTGTTGACAGTGCTTTTAAGTGCATTAGGAGGAATAATAGTTCATTATGTAGTCCAATGCACAACATACACCAGGGAAGTGTCATTAAAAGTTGGAATAACAAACAGAAAGCAATGGAGTAAGTTCAAGATTTGCATTCTCGACGATCGTGTGAAACCAAACACTGTATGTACAAACGTGTGTGACATTTTAGGAAGGCACACAGGTGTAAAAAGAGATCTGAAATGTTTGTAAAAAAAAACGCACACAGACACACACACAATCACACAGACACACACACACACCTCGCGCATGCACCTCTGCCAGGAACACATCACTCAAGTCCTTGGGTGTGTTTAC
>JAUESE010000027.1:9936393-9947422 GCA_032274725.1 Malacoctenus triangulatus
CACACACACACACACACACACACACACACACACACACACACACACACACACACACACACACACACACACACGCTGCATTCCACATCATTAATTCTCAAGTTTTTCACTCATATTCGCTGCAAATATTTAGAGATGTCCTGCAAAGTGTCTTTCCTTCCCTCTCTGCGCTCCTCTCGTGCACAGAATCCGTGTTCATGTCTAATTGGGTCTCGGTGTCGCTGCTTAGTTTCGCGGTCATTTAAGGAGTGGAGGCTGCTGGAGATGCTGCAGGCCAGTGAGCGTGTTGGGCTGCTATAAAAGCAACAGTAGGACATCGGCCAGTAGTTCACACTTGTTGGAGCACACTGGTGAGGCTGCGAAGATGGATTCTGTCTTGATTGTACGGGACTGTCTGTACCTCTCGTCCGCCTCATCAGTGTGAAATATTTGCACTGTATTCCTTTCACTGCACCATTCCTGCAGTGGGCTTCGTCCTGCAGTTAGAGAGGAAAGAGTCTCGAAGCTGAACAGTAGACAACGAGAAGGAAGACAGGAGCTGGATCGCTGTACGCATCCATTCGCCTTACCTATAAGTTTCCTTTTTTTTTTACAGGAAAATAAACTGCTTTTCTATGTGTTTGTTTGTGACAGCCTGGATTGAAGTGGCGAGGACATAAATCATGTCAGATTTATTTTTCCTCTCAACTTGGAACATAGTTCTCTTCCCTGCAGAATTCAGAGCTGATCATTAACCTTTCCTTTAGTTCCTTCCCTTGCCTGGTCACATTTCCTCTCTATTTGGTTCCTGGCCCCATATGCCACTTTCCTATTTCCTGCCTGCAGACAGCAGGGAGTAGCTCTATTATCACCTTCCTAGAGCTGTCTTTGAATGTGAGAGGCAATTCCATTTCACTCAGCCATGGGGAGGAGGAGGAGGAGGAGGAGGAGGAGGAGGAGGAGGAGGAGGAGGTGGTGGAGGAGGAGGAGGAGGAGGAGGGGGAAAAACACACCATACAGGGAGGCAGAAATTGGTTTAGGTTTGCTTCTTATAGTCGAGTGTAAGACTATGTTGCGTCGTCTGGTTTTTGTCTCCAAGATTGAAAGATTATATGATGGAGAGTCGGCAGCCTGCGAGGTTTAGTATAGGAGCAAAGGTTAAGTGCAGCGTATCATGTCTGCTTGTGATGTGAACACTTGATCGTCAACTCCATTTAGAAGGCATCTTCTGAAATATTAACAATCCTAAAGCAGCTATATTACACTGCTGTGAAGCTGTGCTAAACATATCGACGAGCCATGCGATGCTCTTCACTCTGGAGTGTGCTCACCGCATTTTGCGACATTTTACGAGGAGCCTGTGTTATTTTTGGGCTTCCCTAAGTCTTCCTCCAGCTTTTATCGGCGTCTAGTTCTTTGGAATGGTCGGGCTCTTGACAATATTGCTCCTGGATAAATTAAACATGAGTTACGTAGAGTGATAATCTGTGGGCCTCTCTTTTCACACTGCATTCCCAATGAGCTGTGTGTTGGCCTAGTGTTGTTGCCTGTGATTTTAATGAAGATTATTCTTGTAACACGACAGTCGCCTGTTTGCTCCTATTCTTCCCCAAATATTTTCTCTTCGAATTCAGAATTTTTCATCCTTTTCTTGCAATCTGTGCAACATTTGTGTTTGATTTTCTTTCTTTTTTTTTGTACTTCTTGTTTTGTTTTTTTGGTGGGTTTTTTTGTACTGCAGGTCAATCTTGAGTTACTTGTGGGTGCAATTAAAAGTATTTAGGTACAAAACCCTAGAAAACAGTTTTTTTGACTTGTTTTTTGCCTGAAACGTTCATCATCATGTCACCGGATTTATCAATAACAGAGAGCCCTTGCAGACACAGCTGTGACTGGGTAATTAGTACTTATTTTCTTCCTGTCCAAGCAGTGTGCTGTAGGCTTGCACCATAAAAAAAAGGAGCCACAGCTTCAGTTTCTGTTTATAAGCTGTTTTCCTATTGTTCAGATTTAGGCTGGCGGTGCTTGAGGAACCTCGGAGGACTCTCAGAGTGCACACTTCATGGCATGGCAACTCTTAAAATGGAACTGATGTTTTATAAATAATTTCAAAGTAGCAAACATCAGCCGCACAATCACAGCGTTTCAATGATATTCATTTGGCATAAGTCAGTTTCATTTCTGCGCGCTTTTCATCAGAAACGGCTTAAAAAGTACGGGTGGCCTGAATTTTTCATGCCGTGGGCTTACTGGGGACAGTGGCCATGTTCTTCACTCGCAGACGTCTGACAGTGCATGGCAGCAGAAATAACAAAATGGTCACAAACCCCAACTGCACTCGCTGGGTCACACAAGCTCTTTAAAAATTTAAAGGGACTAGCAACAAACCAAACAGTTGATAACAGGTCAGTCGCAGGTGATAAAAGAAGTTTTGGTTGCTACATTAGCTCCCTCCACCTACTTTGTGCTTTCGCTGACATTATATCCTCACAATTTGTTAAGCCACGTAATGCACATCCGACAGTGTGAAGCAGTAGTAGGCAGGAACTGCAGTACCCAGAGGACGACCATACTTCACAAGTGTTACTTTGCAACAGAATTGGTATTAGACAAAATTCACACATCTATAATTATGCATGGGTTTTGTTTATTTTTTTCGACTTACCAGCCTTTTTATACACAGTATTGTTTTTTTTTTTTTCTTATGAAGCTTTAGCTCAGCTGAGCGGCGTGGCTAGCTGTTGGTTTACTCTCCATGGGAATGGCGTGTGTGATTTCTTTTGGAGTATGTTAATTGTCGTGCTGTCAGTGGCCTATGATGACAGGGACTGAAGGATGGGCGCTAAAAATAACTCGCAACAATGTGCTTCTTGCCATCTGCCTAATTCAGAAGCCACATAAATATGATAAACAACTGTATCAAATATGAAACTTCACATTAATGATCTGTCATGCAGTAAAGTGGAGAAGACCCTGCAATGAAATACTTTTTTAAATGATGGATTTCATTAGCTTGAGCCACTAATGAAATAATAACGAATATATTGCGTAAAGCAAACAGCTCACAGCTAATCACATTTAGCTAAAGACATTATAAAAATATGTCATTCTGATATTGACATATAAACTGTTATTGATGCTGAAGCGCAAAGGTAAACGTTGTTTAGATGTTTTTCTATGATAAAGTAAATGCAGGATCCATAAAACTGTCGGAAGACAGATTAACTAATCTGAATGTCCAACTTCTATCAAGTTTTGATTGTTTTGCAATAAAAAAAAAAGAAAAAAAAACCTATTAGAGTTTGTTTTGGCTGAGAAATCCCTGTGGTGCACTTCTGGTATGGTATTAGGAAAGGTGTGTTTGCACTGATCATCACGATCACCTGTTCTGAGGTTAATTTGCTGTGAGCTTTGTGGTGACGAGGGGAACAGGAAAAAAAAAAGATGTGGCTGAGTCTGGTCTGAATGGACGACCCTTAAAGGACATCAATAATGAGCAGGTGTAGGAGTGCACTTCTGCGTAGACGCGTGTCTCGGTGTGTCCAGGGAGGACGGCTAATAAGGGTTTAAAAGCCACAACTGTCCACTCCGCCCCTTAACAGGCCTCCAGCTGTCTTTTCTGTCAGAGAGCACCCTGATTCCCTCTGACAGAGCGGATCACTGATGGCAGCAAACCACAAGGGGCGATCGTTGTGTTAGCATAGCACAAAGCCCCTCCACACTAGATTGGATTAGCCACGCTGGTTAATTAAAGACTTAAGGTAAATGCTGCTTATGTAGTTTGATGGGGGACAAAGAGGCATGAAGGAGGCAAGAAATCCTTCACTTTGATTTATTGATGGAAATTGCAATGTGACGTCTAGCAAACAACATATAAATAACTTAAAGGCCATCTTAAATGCATTCCCATGAAATTTTTAGTGCCGCTGTAATATAAGCCACTACCTGTCATGAATCCCAAATAACCTTGGCTCTATCCTCTTAGTTCAGCCCAGTGTGCCTCATTCCTTATTACTGGCCTGACAAGGAAATGTTTACCCATCCGACAAGAGACAAGCCATTTCATAGTCAGAAAAAGCAATTTCACCTGACTGGAGAGGCACACGATGTCCCCATATCCTTGCTGGCTATAATTTTGTTGTCATTTTGTGTGCTGTGATCATATCATTGAAGTGACAGTGCTGGGCATTAGGTAAAGTCCCTAAGCTGGTGCTCACTTTCAGGCTTTTTCTCTCCTTGTCATTCACATTGATTGGATTAGACCCAGGTGGTAAGCAGATTCCTTTGGCACAACAATGAAAAAAGAAAAAAAGAAAGGAAAAGATGGTGATTTAATGCTCGAGAAAAAAACATATTGTTCCACGCTCAGATGAACACCATCTACAAACAAAGATCTTTTTGGAATAAAAAAAATTATATTTTGTGTGTTTTTTTTTCACATTTCGGGGTTTTGAAAAAATCCTGAAAGCCCTGACAAAAATTGTGAATGTCTCTATGAAGCAAGTATTAAGTAATAAGGATGAGAATTAATGCTGCTTCCTGTGAGCCACAGCATTATGCTCAGCTGGTCAATGGAGGGTGTGCTCAAGGCATCAAGCGGAGATCCTAACCTGCACTACACTAAAGCCTCCCCAAGGGACGATGCTGGCCACGCGCATAACAAATCAGCCCCCTCCACTCTGGTTATGTCCACTGGCTAACCGAGCCAATAACAAGAGGACTCAGTCTGATAAACAGGCACCACAGCACCTGGGGAAACGCGCCCGAGCTGCTGCATGGGTGATTCAACAATTGGTTTGTTCAGGGGGAGAAGAGAAAAAAAAAAAAAAAAACAAGCCCACTTTGCTTGTTAAAGATCAGTGATGGAAGTGAACCATAATCCTGTAATGAGTAGAGCAAGGATTGGCCTCTTTTTTTCCTCGGGCACAGACAAGCCTGTGCTTGCACGTTTCACAGGAAACTAGATTGCTGGACCCAGTAGCCCTCCTACAATGACCCTTCTTGTTAGCTTCAGAAATTCATGGTTGTTCATTAGAGGCACAAACTGGTTATCCAACAGCGCCATTCCCTGAACCCTATTTGGTTCTAATTTTTCTGTGCACTCTCACGAGCTTGTCACACTGCAGTGTGACTCCAGCCAAAGTTACTCGCTGAAGCAGAAATGATCATATCTCTAAAACTTAATATTTGGGACAGCATCAGTTGGGAAGGACGAACAAATTGCAATTCATTTGTAGTATTTACAGCAGCTATTAATAAAAAAGAACTGAAAACACATGAATAAACAACATACACAGAGGATGGATCTGTAAGATTATAATGGCGTGATCATTATACTTTATAAGGATGAAGTTTTCATTTACTTCATATTAATCGATTACCTGTTTCCCTTGATGGAGAAAAAGCTATTGAACCTTTTTTTGAAAGGGAAAGCTGCAGTAAGACATTGTAACCAGCGTAACTGTGTCATAAATTGTGGTTCAGCATTTGTTCACTCTCACTTATAACTTCTTTCAAAAACTTTAGGCCATAAAGTTTTTGTTTAATTGAAAATGACCCAAAATTATCATTAATCTTGACCCCGAATACACCCACTCTGTTGTTTTCTAATAACTATGACAATATTTTATTGAAAATATCTTCATAATGAGTCTAAATGGTCCTGAATCAACGCCTCTCAATGAGATTTATCACAGCAAATTGTAAAGTATTGTACAGGAGCAGCTGATAGACCTGCAGGGTGGCGATCCAAAGCAACCTGCCCAAAAACACTGTGAGAAATTCAATATCCAACCAGTCCCTCTGCACAGCTGCATGAGCTATCTTGGTAAACAACCTTGTTAGTAAATGCTGCTGTAAGGAGTTTACACTGACTGCAGCTGCTCTCTCTCTCTCTCTCTCTCTCTGCACTATAGGGACTGAGTCACAGTAACTTGCATCTAACACCTTTTTTCCATCCTCCTCACTCAACACTAATTCATTGTACCGCAACTAGTTTCGCGCGATCCGATTCAAATCATTTGGTCTCATGTGCTCTTTTTTCTATTTTCCATTATATTTTTCTGAACCCTTGCAACGATAATTTTCATGCTCATTGTTCAAATTATCACATGTTCTTCAGCCTCCTCGCCTCGTTGGATTAATGTCTCTCATTGAACGTTGTTTTTTTTATCCTCTGAGATTTGAAATGTCCCTTTATTCACGGTGCAACCAGTCAAACTCCATGAGGCTCCTGATGTCGCGCCACGATTTTATGACTGGAGCTGCATTAAAATGTTTTGTCCCAAACATATTTGGTGGTTTAAAAGCTCATTCCGTGCGGTGTTTTTGCCGCCGCTCCTCCTCCTCCTCCGCCTCTTCCTCCTCCTCCTCCTCCTCCTGCTGCTCCTGCTATCGGCGCACCGGTTCATAACTTTCCTGCATGAAATATTAAGCAGCGCTGGGACTCATAAACACATCTTCAGTGGGACGCCAGGATTTCACGCTATATCACAAACATTTTAAGGCATCGGATGCACTGCCTGTCATGGCCTGTCATTTTTGGCGTGTTAATAATAAATCTGTCTTCCTTCGGCAGACACACTTTGGCACTCATGGCACATAAATAGGTAAATAACGGGGATGAAGGTAAATAACGCAGCTGGCATTACAGCAGGGCAGCGGGAAAACGATCGTTATTGCTTGCCACAACTTTTTCTGTTTTTATTCATTATTTTTTCGAAAGTTTTTTTTTTTTTTTTTGATGCGCGTGTTTTGCACGGGGGGGAAACAGTCGGAGTCCATATGTTTTAATCAAATATAGGCCCTTGTCACACTACAAACAAATCACTTTGCTCACAGCAGCGCTTCAGATTGTCCTAATTAAGAGCTGTCTAATTAAATTACAGCCCCGAGTTAACCAATGGCAATACTTGTTTCATTAGCAAAGCAGGCTGAGTGATGGAAAGAAAATCCTTCCTGATTGCAGGATGGTGTCAATTGGCTAATTTGCTGCCTTGGGTAGCTCAAGTCATCGCAAGGCGTTTTTTCCCCGAGTGTTAGATTAGGAAAGGCGTGTGCAAAAGCCTGTGATATAGGTTGAGCTAATAGTAGCTTCCTATCGAGCTATGCAGGTCGAGAATTGCATCTCGCCGACGAGTGATCTCTCCAAGAAATTTATGAATGTGGGCAGTGGCTTTTCAAGCTCCAATGGATCAGAGCTTTCGTTGCAGGACCATCCTATTATATCTGCAAGTGACAACCTGGAGAGAAGTTCACCTCTGAAAAAAAACTCCAGGGAGATGACGAATCAGTCAGAGGCAGACAATTTCCCCGACTCCAAGGACGCATCAGGGGACGTCCAGAGGGGCAAACTCTCTCCTGATCTTCACGGAGTCTCTGACATCCGTCATAATTTCGATGGATCTGCAGGAGAAAGGTGCATCTTTTCTCCGTCGAGCCAGCCGCAGTCCGTCTCCGCAGCAGCCAGTGCCATGTTCCCCTACCCGAGCCAGCATGGACCGGCGCACCCGGCTTTCTCCATCGGGAGTCCCAGCCGCTACATGGCCCACCACCCGGTCATAACGAACGGAGCTTACAACAGCCTGCTCACCAACACGTCCCCGCAAGGCTACGCGGCCGCGGGCTACCCGTACGCGCAGCAGTACGGACACACGTACCAAGGAGGGGCTTTTTACCAGTTCTCCTCGGCGCAGGCGGGACTGGTTCCGGGGAAAGCGCAGGTGTATCTGTGCAACAGGGCCCTGTGGCTCAAGTTCCACCGGCACCAGACGGAGATGATCATCACCAAGCAGGGACGGTGAGTGGCCACCTGCGCGCGCGCGTCCCGCGGACACCTGCGGAGTCGGACGCTTTCCTCCCCGCAAACAAAATCGAAATTACCGAAACAGATTGAAAAGAAAATATGTTTTCACCAGTTAAAAACACGAGATTTAAACTTCACAGTTGACGAGGGAATTAAATCGATTTGTGTCGCTTCTTTTTTGTCGGGTTTTTTTTTGGGTTTGTCTGTTTTTTTTTTTCTTTGGGTGATGAGCTGCGTTTGCTAATCCAGCACTATTTTCCCTCCTCCAGACGAATGTTTCCATTTTTAAGCTTCAACATTTCTGGCCTCGATCCAACTGCTCACTACAATATATTTGTGGATGTAATCCTCGCCGACCCAAACCACTGGCGATTTCAAGGAGGAAAGTGGGTGCCATGTGGGAAGGCGGACACGAACGTGATAGGTAAAAAAGAACCAAAACAAATATTTTGAAATGATCACATATGATTTTTAAAAATAAAAGTTTATTTCGTATTTTTTTCCGATGGAAATTTATTGAGGGATTTATAGAGACTGCCGGTTGTTTTATTGTTCTCTGCGTGATTTGTGTTTGCAGGCAATCGAGTGTACATGCACCCGGACTCTCCAAATACCGGCGCCCACTGGATGCGTCAGGAAATATCGTTTGGGAAACTGAAGCTGACGAACAACAAAGGTGCTTCCAACAACACGGGCCAGGTGAGAACAGCACCCAGCACTTCAACAACGAAATAATTATGAATATTATTGCCAAGTTTCTCGTTAAAATTGAATATATTACATGTTTTGTTTATTACCCTATTTATATCATCTGCTTTTTAAAAAAAAAAATAAAAATCATCCCGGTTTTTTTTCTAATTGCGTGTAAAATTTTGGATTCATATCATGAGGACGGATGATAAAGTGTCGCTTCTCCTGCTGAGTTTCCAGCTTTGCTGGTCGCTCAGAAAGTTTACAAGTGTTTCATCTGCCGCGCGGCTTTTAATTGCGCCTCCAGATGGTGGTTCTGCAGTCCCTCCACAAGTACCAGCCCAGGCTCCATGTGGTGGAAGTAAACGAGGATGGGACAGAGGACACCAGCCAACCTGGGAGAGTCCAGACTTTCACCTTCACAGAAACGCAATTTATCGCTGTCACAGCCTACCAGAACACCGACGTACGTCCGCCTCATGTTCCTCCCAGCTCTGCAAATGTCCACCCAGACACTCTCTCCTCCATTTCCACCATTTTTCACACTGCAGAAAAACAAAACAATACTAAATATTTAGATTTTTAAATACTCATTATACCATTTTTTTTTACACACCATTACAGAAAGGTGGAGTTTAATGCAGATAAAAGAAATAAATCCGAACAGATTTCTTTTTCTTTCTGTTTTAGTTTCTCACAATTTTTCCAGCATTGTCTCACCACATCATGGAGTTGTTTGTTTGCACTGCAGAGACTGAAACAATGTGAGAACCACGGTTGTCTAACAGCATCACTGCATATTTTACCACAGATTACGCAACTGAAAATTGACCACAATCCATTCGCGAAAGGTTTTCGGGACAACTATGACACGTGAGTGTTCCTCGTGTGTTTGCTTTTTTCCTTATCACTATTTGCTGTGTTTGCATTCAGTTTTAGAAAGTAATTTATACGTATTTTTTAATATGCATTCGTATTTTATTTTTAAATTTACTGAGCAGGATTCTATTTTACCGGAGAGATTTATGTGTTTTTTCATGTGTGGATGTCGCTGGCATCACTGGAAATATTTGAATGTGTTAACAGGTGCGAGTGATAAATAAATATTACACCAAGGATAAATACTGATGTTCAAATAATCCTGGAAGTGTATCGTTAATTTCAGTGAATAACAACGTTTATTCTTCGTTTAAATTAAATTTGCCATCGCTCATGTTCATTTTGACAAGTGATTGAATGAACCTTTGTCTTGAAAAAAAAAATAGAAAACAGTTTTTTTTTACACAAATGTTAAACATCAATTTATTGATGTCTTTAAACGTTGTAGTTTGTTCTATTTGCGACACATTGGACAGCAAGTCATTCTTCATTTGACTGATTCAGACTCGATGAAGCTCCATTGATTTCCTCCCCTCAAACGAGACTTTTTTAAACGTGTGATGTTTGAGAGAGCAGGACAAACTGCTACACAAATAAGTCTTGCTCCACTAAATAAAAATACATTCTTCCGGATAACAAAAAACAAACAAACAAAAACAAGTAAACGCCTCAAGCAAACAAAAAAACCCAAACGGCGCCTAGTTTGCTCTCTGAATTGTTTTCCTGTTTGTCTCTCCATCTTTTCAGTGTCTACACAGGCTGCGACATTGACCGCCTAACTCCATCACCGGGTGACTCTCCGCGTTCACAGATCGTGCCGGGTGCGAGATATGCCATGCCTAGCTCCTTCCTGCAGGACCAATTTGTCAGCACTTATGCCAAATCTCGCTTTCACCCTGGCGTGGGGACTGGTCCTGGCACGGAGCGCAGCGTCCCACTCGGCAACAGCTTGCTATCCCCGCAGCAAAGCGAGGAGCCCACTGTTGCCACCCCCCCGCAGCGATGGTTTGTCACCCCTGCCAACAACCGACTGGACTTTGCTGCCTCGGCATACGACGCCGCGGATTTCGCCGGTAACGCGGCCACCTTGCTGTCCTACGCAGCGGCCGGAGTGAAGGCTCTTCCCCTGCCGACTGCAGGCTGCTCCAATCGGCCCCTTGGCTATTACGCAGACCCGTCTGGCTGGGGAGGACGCACGCCGCCGCAGTACTGCGGCGTAAACAGTAAATCCAGCTCGGTCTTTTCCTGCTGGCCCGCGAACTCCATCGGCGGCCGAGCGGGGGCCAACTACCTGTCCGAGGAGGGCGACTCCATCGCGACGGAGAGGTCGCCCATCGGCGGCTCGGACGAGGCCAAACCCAAAGACATGACGTCCGAGTCGAGCTGGATAGAGACGCCGTCCTCCATCAAGTCCATCGACTCCAGCGACTCGGGCATCTTCGAGCAGGCCAAGCGCCGGAGGATCTCCCCGTCAGCCACGCCGGTTTCAGGGACCGTTTCCCCGTTAAAATCCGAGCTGCTGGCGACGAGGGAGTGTGAGAAAAACTGCACAAAGGACATCGGTTATTACAGTTTCTACCCTCACAGTTAAACAAAGGAAAAGTCCTCTATCTATCTATCTATCTATCTATCTATCTATCTATCTATCTATCTATCTATCTATCTATCTATCTATCTATC
>JAUESE010000027.1:9950387-9964725 GCA_032274725.1 Malacoctenus triangulatus
TGCCAAGGAGGCAAAATCATGGTGTTGAGCAGGGCCGTGCAGAGACCTTTGGAGGGGCAGGTGCTCAAAGATAAAAAAGGGCACATGAAGCACAAATTTGAAACGCCAAACAGAGTGTGACCTGATAATTTGACTGGTTGAATCGCAGCAACTCATACAACTTTCACACAACACACGCAAAAATGAAGAAAAGAAAGAATGACAGAAACAAAAGGGCACTTTGGGCATCGAAGGGCAAAGAGGCAGGTGCTCCAGCCCCCCTCGCACCCCCCTCTGCACGTGCCTGGTGTTGAGAGTTCATGATGTGAGACGATACCTGTTTTTTTCCAATTTGTGGTTCACCTGACGAGTTCCTCTCTCAGAGCTCTACTCTGGAACTACTACCAAGAGGCCTCTCAGTTTGTCAGATATAACTGCATCTTTCCTGAAAGTTTTATAGCAAAATGCTCAAAGACAAAAACTTTCTGATCATTTTTCTGGTTCTTTATGTTTCATTTGGCAGTGATTTTCAGTCACATTGGGCTATATGGTTTAATATAAGACAAATCCCTGCTGACAGATGTCCTGGTAAAGCAGGAAACAACAGAAGGGACGCTCTGTCATTATGTAAATTTACTGCAACGTGTCTCCTATTTATGTAGGACCCAGTCAGAGGTGAAGCAGCACCGACTTAACCCTCCTACAGGCACCACTAATCTATATGCACACACACACACACACACACACACACTGAGCCAAACTCAGCTGTAATGTTTCTTTTGGAGATTTTACTGGATAAAGTCCAGATGAAAAAAAAAGCCTCACAGGGGGATATTCTCAGAGAGTTGAGAGCACATGCTTATTTATCTTTGCTGATCATTTTGCGGGAGATTTATTGCCATCATCCACCACTTGTTTACTCCAAAATACACTTTCGCTGAAGAGCGAGAGTGTCTTTTGCCCTGATGTGGCTTTTTAAACCTGGTGTAGCTTCGGCTTTGAAATGGGAGGTCGCAGTCTGACCTAAAAAAAAACACTGAACATTGAAGAATTAAGTTCAGCCTTGTTCATTTGGGTCCAAGCTGGGTCCATTTTGAGTCCATTGAATGAACTTTGAGCCCTGTTTTGAACTTTCAACTTGACAGAAATACATTCAGAAATCTGCTAGTCAACTTAAGCCAATGGTGACCACCCCTGGGTGTGGGGGGACTCCCTTTGAATCTATTTCCAGTGATGGGTGGGGGGGGGGTTTGCTAATGCTGAGGTCAAAATAAGTACTGTGCAATTCAAGGCCAAATACTAACCATAGGACATACATTCAAATCCTGAAATTTTTTTACTTTTGTCATCTACGTCATTGGTTTTCCAACCTTTGATCTGAGACATCTGGGGGGGGGGGGATCACAGGTCAAAGTCCCCCAAGTAGAGTGTCACATCTTCCAGAAATAATTGAAATCAGACACATCAAGTATTTAAAATTGACTTAAAGGAAATTGTCTCACACTTATGTTTCCTTCACTGTAGTATTCTGGCAGATCAGTGATTTCAGAGGGGGAAGAGAGCTTGGGGGGGCACCTTAGGTGGGGATTAAATGTTGGGAACCAGTGATTTAATCAATGTTTTCTCGTTCTTCAGGCTAATTCTTCCTTTGGCTCATCTGTTGGGCGTCGAAGTTTGGTAAGTTTTTCCTTGAAAAGCGTGTTTTAAATGTATATTTTAGTTGCAACAGGTAACTTTCTGTTTGCACGAACAATGGTGAGTACTGAAATGAGGAGAGTTATTCTTTGATTGGTGAGAAATGACAAAAAATGAACTCAGCTTTATTTGATGGTTGGCTTATCTGTTGCCTCCTCTATATTCATGACGGGAGAGAGAGAGAGTGACTGTGTGAGTGAGAGAGAGCGAGAGAGAGAGAGAGAGAGAGAGAGAGAGAGAGAGAGAGAGAGAGAGAGAGAGAGAGAGAGAGAGAGAGAGAGGAAATGCCATATAAACCAGGCTTTCTCTCTGATAAGACGCTGCCGGGCAGCAGCGATGATGTCACAATTGCAATCCCGTGATGAGAGAGAGGTGGCACTGTCGATAGATGCTCCATCACAAATTACAGTTGTTTGACACAACAGAAGGGCATCAGCCTTGGTGGGACATGGTGGACAGCGGGGCAGCGGCGGCGCGCTCAGAGCTCAGCTCTGTGTAGACTCATCCAGCCAGAGGACAGAGGCAGAGGACACGGAGGGAGCGCTCATGCATTCTGGAAACTTAGAGGCTCCTTGGGTATTCAGTGACCAGGTAGGACCAGGTCCATGCTAACTTTCTGGATTCTTTAGTGGTCTGAAATGTCTGTCTGGGGAAAGATATGTTGAATTCCCACGTGAGCAACAGGAAGCGTTATTTGTAAAAGTTACAGGGTTGTATTGTAGTGGAGACAAGTTCAGAGTCCTGATAAGATGGATTTCTTTGCAGCTTGGAGATGACTTCATGTATTAGGAGTGCCAAATAGGAGGGCTCAAAGCTGTAAACACCTCAAATAGTCGTAGTAAAAAACCAAAATGTAGTGCTCATGTGTCCTTCCTGTAGGATTTTGAAGTTTAAAGCAGACACATTTAGGGATTACGGTGCATTTTTTTGCACCATGAAAGCCGGAGCAGTTAATGATATTGCTGCTACTGATGGTTTGGAGATTGCCACGGCCATCTGTAGGGATCACGTCCAAGTGTGTGCCACTTCCTGTGATATCTCTTCAGCTGCTTGGCGTGCCAGTCCTCTGAACACGATTTCACTGGGTGGAAGCTGATCATTAGTCTGAAGAGCAGCTCGCAGAGAGTTGTGTGTCTGAGTGTGTGTGAGTGCGTGTGTGTGTGTGCATGTGTGGTTTTCTGAAGCAGTAACAGGATGCACTTGAAGTTCTTTCGCTGGACTTCTGTGTTCCTTAGTTTTGCTGTGGTCGTCTTTGCTCTATCAGAGATCATAATTCACTTTCACATGTTCAGTGTTTATGTTTTAGCACCTTTTTGCTGATGACGCTCCTTAAAATTGCACAAAAAGAGAAACTACTGTGTATTAGTGTATGTGTGTGTGTGCGTGTGTGTGTGAGTGTGTGTGTGTCATAAGCACAATCATCATAACAGTTGCCTCAAATGTCTGTTGTCAGAGCTTTTTTTTCTTACTGATTCTGCAGCTCTGTGTTTACACTAAAACTGTTTTCCCCCCAAGAGAACAGTTTTTTTCCTTCTGGCATCAAAAGGAGCCTCGTATGGGGGGGTGGGGGGGTGGCAGTGAACGTTTGTGATGACCTAATGTGGAGGGCGCATCAAACACTGGCAGGTTTAATCTCAGCAGGGATGTGGATCCATGGCTGGTGTATTTGCACAGACAGATTATCAACATCAGCCTGGTGGCCCTGCCAGCCCATGTGGCACTGCAGCTGTGAACAACAGTGCCCTCCATTATCATAATGCCCTGATGGTCAACTCGTGGTCAAGATGGCTCAGTGCTGAGCTGCTTCTGAGAGAGCTCCCAAGATGAAAAAAACGAAATAAAAATAAGGGCTAAGTCCCGTCACAGTTTTTAGCAGGAAGGACTGCAGCACTCTCAGCAGGCAGCTGTGTGTTTGTTTTGCTGCTACTGGGAGCATCTATAGTAAATGACAGTGTTAAACGTCTCTCACTCTTTAAAGCAGCACAGGACTATTCAGCGCAGCACAGCTCTGATAAGCGATCAAATTTGCTATATTTATCTCGACGTCTAACAGCTTGTTCACACTGATGTATGTTTGTAGCCGCGATGCTGGTTTTTACTTATTGTGCTGGTGTTTATCTTTATTAGGCGACAAACATAAACTGTAATGTAATAGAATCGGTCTGCTTTCACAGTTGTCTGTGTCCAGCTCGCGTGAATAAACACACGTGACCTCCTTTGGAAGAACCAATTGTGGTGTTAACACTTTGGTCATTCTGCTGGATAAACAAACACGATTTAACATGTTAATTAGTTAGCTTTGGAGGAGGAGCAAAAAAGTCGGCTTTTTGTTATTGTTGGAACCATTTGGTTCTGAACAGTTTGCTGTTGATTTGATCTGCATGCGTTTACTGTAGTTCACTGAATGACGTTATATGAGAAAGGTATCGATCAATCATCTGTTCTAGTGTTGATGTTGGATCTCAATCTCATTCATTTTGCCTGCACATGCTTGTATGTTATTGTGAACATGTCTCACATGTGAGTTCACGTTTGTGTTGTCAGGCATTAATCAACATTCCTGCTCTCATCTTTGCTCCTTTGCAGACTGATGAGACACAGATGCGTCCCGTGACCTCACTTTGCTCCTTTGTAATCCCTTCAAGCCAAATTGTAACACCATCTTTGTTGTGTTAGTATGCACATCACACACTCTGCGTGCTTTAACTGTGTGCATGCAGAGTAATGTCGGAGTGCCTTTGTCTCAACAACCTTCTCAGTCTTTTTTCTGGAGACTCGTTAATTAGATGAGAGTTTCTCTATTGAGGGAAGAACGTTGGTGTGTGTGACAAACGGTGATTTGTGCTCGTTTCATCATCGATTCTCTCTCACCACCTCCTCGCTCTCGTCTTCTTTCACAAGTGTTACATAAACAGGCTGACACTCACACCACAGGCTGCTGGATTTCTCTGAGATCGGAATCTAATCAACTATAGATCCCAGCTCCCTGGATTTAGTTATTCACGCATGCACGACTTAACAGGAGGATGAGCTGAAATCAGTCGATCTGACAGACTGAGCTTTATATTTTTGCAACACTTGTGTCTTTATATGTTTACATGAGTGAGATTTGAATTCTTGCATGAAATATACAACACTATTCATAAAAAGATTTGCAATATTTGTTTCCAGTTCTTTTGCCATTGCAAAAATGATGTCAACTCAAAAAATAGATCAAAGACTTTAGTTTAGTTTGGAATATTTTGCTCTTGCTTTTTTACAGATGGTACTTATGGCTAAAACTTGTCATAATGTAAGGACAAAAATGATATGTCAGCATAAAATTATGTAAAAACAAACAAATAGATAAATAAAATTAAGTTGTGATTATCAATGGAAAAAAAAAATCGTTTTAAACTTGTTTTGTAAAAGGTCTCCCCGTGATGTGTAGTGTTTATGACAGGTAGTGTGATAAGTCTGTGATTTATTACTAAAAGTTTAAACTCTTCAAATAACAAGAACAAGCAGGTGGAAACAAATAAACTCAAGTCGTGAGTTGTTTGTTTCTCGCAGCTCGTTTCTCTTTAGCGGAGCTGAACAAGTGACTACAAAAGCAGCATCTTGCACACAAGTGAAACTTTAATTGTAGGTGGTGAATTTATTGTTCCCATTATAAAAAGCTTTTTGTTTGGACTCAGATGTTACTCTTTCCTCTCCCAGATAAGACGTGTAATTAGTTTCTATGGCAACTGTGCTATTGAGTTGTGTGGTGTTTGTTCATATTGCCCCTCGACTGTAAGGGAACACCAAGTCAACAAATGTTTTGTTACATTCTTTCCTCAGGCTACATCAGGACACGATGAGAGGTCCAGCTTTGTGGATGGCAAAATGTTGCCTGAATGTGCTTTAGAATAATCACAGCATACTTGATGCATTTGTCCATCTGTGTGTCTGACAGAGGAATGAGGATGAGGCCGTGGTGGACAGAGGAGGAGCGCGGGCCCAACAGGGAACCAACTTTGAGCAGGAGGACCTTGAAGGTAACTGATGGGACAAAAAAAAAATTGCATGTGTGAAACAGTGAAAAGCGCCGGGCAGTGAAGAGCTGCTGCAGCTGAGTCCGCCTACTCTGTCCTCACAACTGCTGTTTTCCTTTTGACAGCCTTTTTTTTTTTTTCCCAAACGGATAAAAGATAAGAGCAGAGTGGGAGGCAGAAACTGTGGGTGAACTGAGTTTGCAACAGTAATTTGAACATCACCGAGCAACATGCAGTCAAAACAAAGATGCAGACTCGGGTGACTAAAGGCCAGGAGCTGTCCCCGTCTGCCGCTGCGTCACACCAGCAGAGCTTTACATTTTGAGCCTTTCTCGAGGTAAACATCAAACTGCAGGCGATAGATCTAAAGATAAACTTTATTTTACATCTCACGGTGTACTCAGATATAACCTTTGGTCATAGAACTGGCTGCTGCCATGCATGACAGTGTGATGTAAATATAGGATGGGGAGTCTCACAGAGAACATCTGTTTCATACATCCATTCGTTAACGAAACAGCTACTCCTGGCAGTTTTATCAAGTCTACCTTCACATTGGTGGAGTACGATCCCGACACGTGAGGGAAAAGCCTCGTACACACAAGCCATGCCGTGTGTCGCTCGCACGGGGATGACACAGAGATAGATAATCAGCGTTTCCATCCATGACTCACTCGTCTAAAGCTCTGTTCACATGGAGAAAAGGGAGAAGATTCTCATTTAATTTGCATCATATCAGGAAAGCTTCACACAAAACCACTGAAATTCATGTAGAATATAAAACAGGCCCTTAAGGGGCGCTGTAACATGCCACAAACTTGAGAAGAATATCTAAGGAGCTCAAGTAAAGAAACTGGATTCAGACCATGAACTGATGAGTGAAGGGAGAGCAGATGCAGGACAGTTTGTGTCATTATTTCAGTGTTTTTACCTCTTTCTACACTGAGACACTGGAGGTGCATTTTGGGATCTATTCACTTGATTTCAATTTCCCTAAGGTAAAAGAAATTGTTAAATATTTTTTGTTCTGTACACAACCTAACCTGTATTTGAGGGGAAAGTCATGCCATCATGGATGATTTGTGTGGTTGTTGAAGCAGCATGTTGGTAAGCAGTATCTGCAGAGCCCTGTGTGTACCCGAGTCCTGGTCTCATACTGCAGTGAGCTGAGTGGGCTGACTTCTGAGTGCAAGCATCGGCACACTCCAACTGTCTCCCTCCTTTCCTCTGTCTGTTGCTGTCTCAAACCTGCTCGAACACAGGAACTGGTATGTGTGTGTAGCATCTGGAAAGTGACAGAAAAACAATTTTTGTTTCGTAACAGTAGAACACAAAAGGCCCAGAGATAAATAAACTCCAATTAAACTGATAGTTGTGCAGCCCCCCCATTCACATTCTTTCATCTGAGGATTACTTTAACTCCACAATGTCAAGGTTGAAAACACCCAAAAACCGGCAGATGGATTTAAGTTGTGTTCAAAGAATTTGTTTTTCAAATTGCTGGCCATCCCTAATAAACATTTTCTGGTGTTTGTGTCTACACACACGTGCGCTGACATGATAACCTCTCGTGGCTGTCTCCCAGGCCACAGGACTCTCTACATCGGCGTCCACGTCCCCTTGGGCAGCACCAGGCACCGCAGCCATCGCAGGCACCGTCACCATGGAAACAAACACAAGAGGAGGAGCAGGGATCGGGCCCCCACTCTGCTGGAGGGCCGAGAGTCTCCCGTTTACGGTACCGGCCTCCGACACAGACTCTCATGCACCAAGGAATTAATGAGAACAAAAAAAAAACCTTGACGGGCTGAGTGTGCGTTCGCAGACACCCCCTCACAGAGGGTGCAGTTCCTGCTGGGGGCGGAGGACGACGACGAGGAGCACATCCCTCATGACCTCTTCACAGAGATGGACGAGATCTGCGAGAAGGACGGCGAGGACGCTGAATGGAGGGAGAGTGCCAGGTATGCCGTCGGCCGTCATGCCAGGGCAGCGTGGCTTCTGCACTCAGACATGATCTACGTGTCATGGCTGGGCGCTCTGATTGAATGGACCATGATCCCACTTACACTGATGAGACATGTCGCTGTGTGTCCAGCCTTTGTTGCATTAAGTAATTGCAATTCATTGTTGTAATTGTTATCACATTACCATTGTGCTTCCCTGCTATCACTGTCATGCGGACTGTACCGAAGACGCTGTCACATGACTTTGCAAAGTGTTTGCTTTCTGTTAATTTGTGAAATCAGACATATTTTGTTTACAGTGATAACGCAAGAAAAAAGGAAGTAAATGAGTGAAACTGAGAGGGGGAAGAGATTGAATGTGAGGAGAGATTTGTAGGACCCAGGAAGAAACAGTGCAGCCGTCGCCGTGGGAACAGATGGCCCGGCCACTTTGCAGTCTGCTGCGGCCCCCTCTGACAGGAGCTCCAACTGCTGTTACAGGTGGCTGAAGTTTGAGGAAGATGTGGAGGACGGTGGAGAGCGCTGGAGCAAACCCTACGTGGCCACGCTGTCCCTGCACAGCCTGTTCGAGCTGCGGAGCTGCATCATCAACAGCACGGTGCTGCTGGACATGAGGGCCAACACCATCGAGGAGATCGCAGGTATCTCCTGGCGCCACACACGGCAGGAAGCAGCATAATTGATAAATTTACCTTCCGACCTTTGGTCTGGGAGGCACCGCAGACTGCTGAGGCTTCCTCCTGTGAGCTTGTTAGACTCACAATGAGGATCCACACTGCAAAAAACAAGATCCTTCTCAGTAGATTTTAGTGATTTTAAGGAGAAAAAAGGTCATCATCTCAAAGTTAAGCTTTCTCTTTCTGATTTCAAGGTTGATTTGTCTCTTTCACAATTTAATTTATGCTGCATTTTAATCTTTATAAGCAGGAAGATGCTTACTTCTTTGTGTCATGCAGACGTGGGATGTATCTCGTTTCCTACAAAAATGGGATTCCATGCAAGATGTCGCTGCGTCATCATTTTGCATCAAATTATCTTGTGATGTTTTGATTTTGCCGCACAAAGGTGTCCCCGAACTCTGACGAACTCCTTGTGTGTGTCCACTTCAGACATGGTCTTAGACCACCAGGAACTTTACGCGCCGCTGGGAGACGAGCTCAGGCAGAGAGTGCGCGAAACGCTGCTGAAGCAGCACCACCACCAGAACCAGAAGAAGCTCGCCAACCGCCTGCCCATCGTGCGCTCCATCGCTGACATGGGCCGACGGACATCAGAGCTCCACCTGGACAAGAACGGTGAGTCACACAACTGGACAGCAGCCTTTTAATGGCTGTCATTCAGTATAAAATCGTTCACACATGCACATACACAAAATGATTTTAAACTGATTTTTGGATGGAAATTATAACTTATGCATCCATATTACCATCTTTGCTTTTCCTATCTTGAGCTGATTGTGCTCCTTCTTCAACTTCTGTCCTCCTTTTTTTTCCCTCTCATGTTCTCTATGAAACCTTCTCATGCTGACACTGGAAACTCCAAATAAGTTTTAATGAAGCAGTGGAGTTAAGTGATTGGTTCTGGCCTGCCTGTTCACAAATCTGTTTACTGGTTAATCCTCAAAAACTTGATTGAATTTGAGACTCGATTTAACCAATGGCTTGTAATTGGTGGCAGTTTTGGCCTATCTCTTTGCCAGCAAGCTTTAGGTTTGCCAAAATCCCGCAGAACCAAATTAGTTTCCGAGCACACCAAATTGTTTGTTCAATCATTTTGTAGTTGCAAACATTTTGGTGGCACATCATGAGCAATTTTCCTCCACTGGTGTTGCGTTTTTAAAGTTAATTTTCCAGCTCTCACTGCTGAGCTTCACCTCATTCTTTTTAGCAGTATTAGACACTATAATTAGGGTCTAATACTGCTAACAAAGTAGTCTTAGACACTATAATTAGGGTTAATTTTTGACCCTGCTATTTAATGAATACAGATATTAGGCCAGACCTGTCAGGCGGTTTGGCAGTGATCACACTGATGAGGCTGTGTTTTATTAGAGTGCAACACTGCTGATATTTCCTGGGTTGTTTTTTTTTTTCATTCACAATCACACCAGAGTAAAAGAGCAAAATTCAAATCGCTGTGTGACCCTCTTACTTTACTTTCCAAATATATTCGGTTTACTCTGTCAACATTCTCTGAAATCTTCAGGATCTAACTGTGCTCGACCACAAGTGTCAGAGGGAAAAAACAAGTCACTAATTAGCTTCTAACACTGAAAAGAAAAACATTTTAACAATTACCTGCTCCCCATTTTAATTTACATGTAATTGCTCTTCATTTATGTTTTTCTTATTTGATTAACGAATGTTTAATATCTGTATTTCTATAATCCGATTTATTTCTCATTTTATTCATCTCATTTTCTTTATCTTGAATTATTAATTGAGGCATATTTATATTTTCAAGGGAAAAAACTCTGTTTCAAAGGCCATCTTGGTGAGTCTTTTGTGTCAGGGTTCATGCTGCTCTGCTTGGACCGCACAGGTCAGATGTCGTCCTCCCAGTTTCACTTAGCGAGTCCCGACGCTAAAGGAGACATCAGCCGAGAGAACAGCTCGGTGGACTTCAGCAAGGTAACGCACACCTGAGCCTGCAGCTGCAGTGACATGTGAGGTGCATTCAGGAGGCAACATTTCTGGTATCAGTGATACAAAAGCAGTCATATATATGTCTTTTTTCTCATGTATTTCTGGAGTCACATCATATCTTTTGCCAGTGACACTCTTCTCTATTTCTGTCATCATACACAGCGCGTGTCAGTCCTCCGTATATCAGGACCTTTGTCATATCTGATGAACACAAGCAGACTTTTATTCATTCACGTTTCCAACAATGAGCAGGAGGTCATTGTTGGTGCTTTTAATGGAAAGGTCATCTAGTAAAGTATGAGGATTAAAACCATGTTAGGTATTAAAAGATAGTCCGTCACCACAGATGATTAACCACACGCTGTAAAGACAAACGTGAAATCCGTGTCCAGACCTTTTGGCTCGGCGTACATGAGTTTGACCTTTTGTCCGGATCAGCGTTTGAACTGTTTGTTGCCTTTTTCCCTGGAACAATCAGGGAAATGTCTTTTGCTTGTACGGAGCGAGTTTCAATAATCACTGAGATGGATCAACAGAATCAGTTGCAGTGTTTCCTGCTATTTTTACATTTTATTTCCACTGAACATTTGAATGTTTCATCATCTATATGTTATAATCCTTTCATACCATTCTCACTGCTTCACAGCAGGCGAGAATTCCATGATCTATTTACCATCCTGCTCATCCCTTTGGCATCGCTGATTATAAATTACTATGAGTTTCTGAATTATCATTCAGCCTGACTGAGCGACTTTCACTGATTCAAAGAAAATGCTGTTTTATCATTAATTTTAAATGTGTTTGTAGATCAGGTGAAGGAACAAAAACATAAATTAAATCAAATCTAAGAATCGCATGGATTGAAATGAAAGTGAAATATAGCAAAATGAAAAATAAAACAAAGTAAATAAAATACATTAAAAAAATAGAAAATATCCCCCCCACCAAAAAAAAAAAATCTAGTGCATAATCCCACAAAAAATTGAAGAACTTAACAATTGTTCATTTGCTCCACTGAATATCTGAGCAGGATGTTGAAGGGTTAATAGTTTTCAGTTTCACTGAAAGTGGGAAGCTGATGTCGAAAGTAAAAATAAAAAATTCATTACATACTGGGAGACAACTTTTGTGTTCTATTTGATTTAATTTGTAGGAAAGAAAACAGATCATTCTTTGGGGATTATGATGCAACACATTAAACTGCTGTGTATTTTACTGCGTATTGTAGAGTTTCATTCACACATCTGGGACTTACTCGGCTGTTATGTCATATTACACACAGAGTCAGTGCAGCTGCACTATATTTAGCTTAACTGTTATATTTGGAGCTTAATGTGAGGATAAACAATAGAAAATAACGAATTGTTTGTATGCTCAAATGCTGCAGGATTTTTTTTTCTCTCTGCTACAACCTTTCAAGCTATTTGTATTGTTAAAGCTGCTTAAATACTAAGCCAGCTGAAAAAGGGTATCAGGACCTTTTACATGATACTTTAAAAAAAAAGCATGTTGCATCCTCTTTCAGATAGACCTTCATTTCATGAAGAAGATCCCTGCAGGAGCGGAAGCCTGCAACGTGCTGGTGGGAGAGCTGGAGTTTCTCACCAAGCCGGTGGTGGCGTTTGTCCGTCTGTCTCCCGCGGTGCTGCTCAACGGGGTCACTGAAGTCCCCATCGCCACAAGGTCAAGTTTGTAAAACATCTGATGTGGCCCGTGGGACAGTGCTGGAATATAAAAGAGTTGGACACCCCTGATCTACATTTTCAGAAGCTTTATTAAATCTGTGTTTCCTCCCCTGTTAGGTTTCTGTTTATTCTCTTAGGGCCCTTTGGTAGAGGGCCTCAGTATCATGAGATTGGGAGATCCATTGCCACCCTGATGACAGACGAGGTAAGGATGCACTCGAAATTCACCCCGACCGATGTGTCTCCATGGTGAAATTTTATCTATGCGTTGATGTTTTAGAAAAAGTCTGTATGGGAGGGGGGGTGGGGGGGTCTGTTTTAAATGTCAGCCAGATGCTGCAGTCAGATTCTTCCGCAGGCACTTTGCATAAATTCACAGCCCAGAAGATCAAATTCCTGAAGTGATGGAACATTTCTCAGCGTGAAACTCTGAGGTTTTATTGCATGTTTTCAGCGATTAGTCAGCCGTCATGCTTTATCTGTCCTGACTCTGAGGGAAATGTGACTGTACATCAGTTTCACTATGTGAAGCCTCCAAACCAGGTCGAAATGTGTTTTACAGGAAGGAACAACAAGCAGAGTGGCTCTTTATGTGCAAATACGTGTGGCTGAGTGTGTGGAAACAGGAGTGTCCTTAAGTTTGAATGTGTTGCTTCCTCACAAACAAATGTCTGTCATAGTGAGTGTTGCACATACATGAAGCATGGATTTATCCCACAGTCAGCTACAACTCAGTTCCCCCCTTATTTCAAACTTATTTTGTCTCTTTTTTTCTGTTTCCAGGTTTTCCATGACGTTGCCTATAAAGCTAAAGACCGAAATGATCTAATTGCTGGAATTGATGAATTTCTCGATCAAGTCACAGTCCTTCCTCCGGGCGAATGGGACCCGTCCATCCGGATAGAGCCGCCCAAAAATGTACCTTCTCAGGTCAGTGGAGGTTCAGTTTGCTGCAGGTCTGGTTTGTGTTTCCAAACTATTTGTCTTGACAAAATGTTTGTTTTGCAGGAAAAAAGGAAGAAAAGTAACATTTTACCAAATGGGCTGGTTGAGGGTGAGGAGGAGGAGGAGCACGGGGGCCACGGTGGTCCAGAACTGCAGCGTACTGGAAGGTGAGCGTCACGCTGATAAACCTGAGCACAGATGTGAAAATGTCCACCGATCACCTGCACTGATCGGCCACAACAATAAGACCACTGACAAACAAAGGGAAAGTGGTGAATACCTTTGTACTTTAGCACCTGTTAGCAGGCAGGTGGGACATTTTGATAATATTTTGACCTCAGTGTTGAGTTTTGCTACTCTGCCGTGTTTCACTTCATTCAAAGTGATCCACAATAATCAGCTTGTCAGTTTCAGCCACCTGTTCTTCCATCCATCCTCCTGATCATCTATACTATTGAGTTTTTGAAAAATATAGTTGCTAAAGGACATCAAACCACAATAATACATGTTTTTTATTAATTTACACACGTTTTCTTCAAGCTGAGCTCATAAACTGTAGACTGGACGCTTTCTGCAAGCTCCACAGTGAGATGCTCGTCGGCTATTCCTGGTGTAAACTTAGTCCGTAGTTGCAGTCGTGACGTGGTTTCCATAGAAACGTAGCTCCAGATCTCCATTTGCAGCTAGACTTCCCATCATGAGGACCGATCACACTCACCCCAGAGTTGAACATGTGGAAGCAGGCGGAGGAGAGAAGCAGGGAAGGGGGACGAGGGAAAGTCATCTGGCACATTTTAAATAGTGAAGCCGTCAGAATACGATTGGATTCCTGTTTTTTGGGGGGGTTAAAAATTGAGTCTGAAATTGCTAATTACTTTTTCACTCCCTCAGGTGGTTTGGTGGTCTCCTCCTGGATATCAAGCGGAAAGCCCCCCACTACCTGTCCGACTACACTGATGCTTTCAGCCTGCAGTGTGTGGCCTCCTTCTTATTCCTGTACTGTGCCTGCATGTCCCCTGTCATCACTTTTGGAGGACTACTGGGCGAAGCAACAGAAGGACGCATAGTAAGTCTCTCGCCTTCGTCCAGCCCTGCTGACCTCCTCACGGCGTCGGCCAGGACAGCACTTCTAGCTCGAAGCGAGTGAAGACGTTTGGGATGCCTGTCTGTCAATAACCTGCTTGTGTCTCGTCCCATCTCCAGAGTGCAATTGAGTCACTGTTTGGAGCCTCACTGACTGGAGTAGCCTATTCTCTGTTTGCTGGGCAGCCTCTCACCATTTTGGGAAGCACGGGGCCGGTGCTCGTGTTTGAGAAGATATTGTTCAAATTCTGCAAGTATGTATTTGCTGCTAAAATCCTCCAACACTTCCAACATGCTGATTTTCCAGATCTTAAAGGTGCTAT
>JAUESE010000027.1:10012066-10025968 GCA_032274725.1 Malacoctenus triangulatus
TATGGCTGCTAAGCACAGCAACCCTCCATTCTCTCTCTCTCTCTCTCTCTCTCTCTCTCTCTCTCTCTCTCTCTCTCGCTCTCTCTCTCTCTCTCTCTGTTCAACTCTAATGGGAACAACATTAGGAGGTTCAAGCCGGGACACAGCACTTAACTGTTTTCCGCCACATTTGCACTGAAAGAGACAAACTCAACTTTTATAATAGTTGCGATTCACAAAACAAAGTGCGTTGCCAGGTTTGCATAATGCTTTTTCACAATGTGTTCAATCTCTTGGCAGGACTAAGTTGTTTTGAAAGCAACAAAACAGGAAAATCTATTTCAGATATAGTCCCTACTCTAATCAGAAGGTTTACTTAAGCGCTTGTAGGTTAAAACCGTCTTATTAAGCTGCTAAATTAAATGAGCCTTGTGAAAACCATCTGTCACTGTCTCAGTTGCTTTTATTTTCTGAATGAGAGTGTGGCGGCTCCATGTGCCCAGTCTGTAGATGATAAACATCAAGTCGGGAAAGCTATAAATAGAAGCCTTGTATTGACATGTCATCACGGTACATGTCAGCCTATTTATAGCCCTGGAAGAGAGATCGCGGCTCTTTCCTCCTCAGTGAATTTTTCCAGAGAAATCAGGTTAACTGTTGCGACTCGTCATGACGCGGTGGATGAGTCGTACGCACTCGCAAATTTACACAGTGGATTTTCCAGGACCATTTTGTTTGCCACGATCTTGTGAGAGAAACAGATGTCCATTTCCTTTTTTTTTTTTTTTTTGATTTGTTGTCAATCTCTGAACTGACTCAGCAGCAGCAGCGGCTGGAGCAGCAGCAGCAGCGGCGGCGGCAGCGACAGCAGCAGTGATGGAAAAGATGATTATGGTTTATAATCAGGAGCTTTTCTGGTGTAATGGAGTGCCTACAAAGCACGATAAAGCCCCGAAGTGGATCCAGAGCCTTAGAGGACATATCCTACCAACAAACAAGCCAGCAGGCCTGGCAGCCAGCCTACCAATGGCCATCTCACATCTGCATGTAAGCTGTGCACACAGCCCTGTTGGCCTGCTCTTCACATAAATGCATCATTGATTGCCATTTGGTAAGCCATTAATCCGTGTAAATGGATTCTAGAATGAGAACCATTCAAAAAAAAAAAAAAAGAGGAAAAAAAAAATGAAAGAAAGAAAAAAAAGAAAAAAAAACATGCAATTTAAAGTAATCCTTTCAGAGCCGAGACAGAAAGATTCAGGCTTTAAGTAGTGGCCCAGGGGCACAAGTCTGGATTTAGAAAATGGATAACAGAGCGAGCCAGCCTGGGGTGATATGCTGTAAATCTCCCTGGGAGGAAAAAAAAAAATCAGGTAAAAATATATGCATCGAAGATTACATACCTCATCTGATCCTGAGCCAAAGATAAGAAGGTCAAAAGGGATTGCGGCAACCATGTCTATAAGGAACCAGCCTTTAAAGTAATGGATTGCTATCTTTGCCGGGTGGCTGACCACTTCCTCGTTCTGGTTAACGTAAGTGGTCCTGAAGTTTATGAGGATGTCGATGATGAACATGATGTCCACCATTAGATCCACCACGTTCAGCGGGCTGCAGGAGTATCCACATTCGCGCCTCTTCTGCTCCTCTTGGTCGTTGAGGAGGAAGGCGGCGGAGTAGGGCGTGAGGATGGCCGTGTAGATGACCAGCAGCAGGATCAGCCAGTCCCACACAGCTTTGAACGGGCTGTAGTGCAGGATGGTGAACTTGTCGATGCGAGTCGTCTGGAGTTTGTACTCGGGCAGCACGTCGGCGCCGAGCGACAGGACCTGGAGGTGGGGGGGAGAAAGACAAACACCACCTGAACACACCGCTCCACTTTGCACTGTTGAGTTTACCTCAGCCTGTGAGTTGTCTACAATTACTAAAATTAAAGCATCATTTCCTCTCGGGCTGTTTGATCGACGCAAGCTGTTAGACGGGCCATTGAATGACGATTTGAGTCGAAGCAGTCTCGAGTTTCTCATCGCAACTTTGGGAGGAAATGCGAACCGCTCTCAAACTTCAAGGGGCTAAACTGGGAGAAAGTGCAAGACACAACGTGTCCTCTGCAGTCATGTTGTGTTAGATAAAAGAAGCCATTCTAGTATGACAAGCGGACTGCTGAAGTCCTCGCACCATGAATAATGTGACTGCCACTGCCTTGCTCTGCATCTGCAAGGGCTCCATTATATCACTATTGGAGAGAAGCATTTGACTTTGCAGATTATAAATATAGAAGCACAGTTTGTAAAGAGAGACACCATCTTTACAGTGTGCACTGATGGGGGGAACATTTGTTTTAATTTTTCCATATAAATGAACTGACGTCGGATGGTAAATAATTCACGGTGTTGAGCAAGGTCAGGCTGTCCTCTCGTTTCGCCTTAATAACCAGTGGCAGACCAAGAGACGCGGCGCTCTTATGGCAGAAAAGCATGTAGGAGCAAGGATGAGGCCAAAGGATCTTTTCTATTCTTTCCAGCACATCCCCCGATCTTCAACACATGAATTATAGATTTCCCCATGCTCGCAGCCAGGAAGCAGATGCAGCGTTCACATCGCACTTGTGTCTCCAAACTCCAAACTGAAGTCAGCGGGGGGAGAGAGCATTTAATCACCACGATGCTTCATCTTCATTTATGAATGAGAAAGCTGTGTTGAAAGTCATCGAAATACAAGGTTTTGGAGCTTTACTTTTCCTTGGCTGTTGCAAACAACACTTAGAAAAACTCTCAACAGTGTTTTTTCTTCACTGAGAATCTCTGTGCAATCCTGTGATCCCAACAAGAACGCAGTCATTCACAAAAATAAATAGATTTAGCCAAAAGTAAAAAAACCTTTTTTTTCCAGTTGATACCTTGAAACACGTTAAGGATGCTTCCATCAGTGTAAGTTTGGTATCAACCAAATTGCGAACGAGGCTCTGCTAGCACAGAGTGCTTTCACACTGACTTCTGACCTCAAGCCGCAATAATGAGGCGCAGGGTTGCGTTTCCATGACGACTGGGGGTGGCGACACGGGTGGCCGGATGTTCACGCGGTTACTGCCTGGAATAGGAAAGCTCTGAAGAATTAGGACGGTTTCACACCAGTGCTATCTGGGGTCTCGGTTGATTGGGGGGAAGCATGCTGGGGAGCGTTAACACCTTTGTTTGGCTTGGTTCACTTTCACGCTGCTCCGTTTGAAAACCCGAACAAACCACCTGGACAGCATCACTGTCACAGCAGCTGCTAGTCTGACGTGCCATCATCTGAAACGAGGACTCTTGAGGTGCGAAAAAGCGTGAGAGAATAAAGAAACCGAGACTTTTGATTAGCTGGGACATAAAACAAAAAAGCTGCCCGGCAACAGCAGCAGGTGTGACACATTTCCTTCTTTTGCTTCGTTCTGTAGTCCACTTGCTTTTTACACAGTGAGTAAAGCGCACCAGGGATCATTTGCAAGAGTGATGTGGAACTAAAAACTCAACAGAAGGCGACCTACACACAGCTCGAAGTGTGTTTACATGACGGCAGGCAGCACAGGGAGCTAAATCCCAACTGTTTGTTTGAGTCCCACAAACCACAACCTCGCATCTGAAGGAAAACAAATACTGTTTTCCGGCAGACCATCCGTTAAATTATCCTTCACCTGCCCTGAAACCGTTCCAAACAGCTGACGTTCATATAGGTTTGTCCTCCCTCCTCTCTCTGTTATCCTCACGCTCTCTGCAGAATGAAAAGCTGACGTCACTGCTGCGCTGTGGCGGTGGATGAGCAGTTTACCGGCCTTGTGTTACCTCTGTAACACATGGGATCACCAGCTGCTCTTTTTCACCTGCCAGCAAAAAAAATGTGTAACACATGCTGTGTATCAGTGTATCACGCTATCCAACAAGCGTCCTCGGAGGAACCCGAGCCAGAAAGTGCATTCAGATTTATTTATACAGTGACAAGGCCATTATCTATTTGACAGCTTTCCACCCAAATAACAAGCAGGCGTAAAAAAAAAGAAAAAGCCCTGCATTTTTAGGGTTTCGTGTCGCATGATGCTGGATGTGAGTTTTAGCCCTGAGTCCCATTATGGTCCATATAGCACTGCATGAGTGAGCAAAGCTTATTCTTCAGACTCACCTGCGTGACTTTTTCGGTGACATTATGGGTTCTTTCCTTGACCTTTGGCGCGATGATGGCTTTCTCAGATGTCGGTGGAGAATGAGTCTTCTTATCAGCCCCCTCGGAGAAGTTGAGTGCAATCAGTGGGATCTTGTTGATGGTGCTATACTTGTTGATGTTGGAATCAGAGGTAGAGCCGAGGAGGCTGGACTTCACATGGTTGAAAGGGCCTAATGGTTCAGAGCAGAGAGCACGTTAACGCCACACACCCTGAGCTCATTCTTGCTCACTCTCATATACAGAGGTGGCACTTTTATGGCAAAAGAGCACAGATAGATGCACCTAATAGTCACAGTTTTCTGAACAACTTTGAAAATTCGAAGGTAAATAATGCCAAAAGGTTTAAGAGAGAAGCAGATTTTCCAGCTCACGCTTCCTATTCAGTAAAACTGCTAAATATTAAGTTAGCATCGCTACTTTGGTATCAATTATTACAAGGTTCGTGTTTGTTGTTATATAGGCAGTGTTTTAATTTCAATTTTATATGATCTGATATGATCCAGAAATTTTGCAGACAGCTGAGGGGACAAAACTACACTGGCGTAGAAGTACACAAACATTTTAAAATAATAAAGTGCTGCTGGCCCCTCTCGGCCTATTAGAGGTGGACCTCTGAGGAGCATTATCGCTGATTGCTTCGATTGCAAGTCCATGCCCCGAAACAGCAGCCCGCCATGAAGTTGTGGGAGGAAATACACAATTACCTTTGAGATGGTTATGAATGTCTAAAAGCCATATTTAGTGACCACACTGAATAAACAAACGAAATTAAAAAACACAACTAATGAACATTTTTTTTTGCTCCCCCCCTGTTGTATTCTTAGATAACAGTTTTAAATCGCTGAACCTGGAGTTGCATTACTCCATTGGCCTATCATTATCAGGTTTGTCTGCTTTCTGATGCGCTCCGTCATGATGTATTGACCCGGCCAATGTGCCAACATGCACTAATCACTGAGCATAGCTTTAAGCTCAGGCACCTATTATAGCACATACCTTCGCTTGTCTGCCGATCCCTGAATACGCCTTTAGAATTGGAGCTGTAACCCTCAATTTCATGGACGGATGAAGCTCTCCTCATGCTGCTGATGCTGCCTCTGGGGAAGGTGTTTGACAGGGAGGTAGAGGACTGGTGTGGCTCTGTCTGGTACAGCTTCTCCCAGGGGAGTTTAGGCGACGAATGGTCAAGAGGTTCCGGGCCGACGCTCGCCTGGGAAGAGTGGCGGCTTGAGCTGATGAGGGCGTGCGTGTCGTTGGCCTCCACGGGACTGCAAATGCTCTTGGTCGGAGAAGGGAAGCTCTCCATGGCCACTGAGTCGGCGTCCTCTTTGGGTGAGTCCACCATCACGGCGTCCGGGTCCTCTTGGGGGAGAGACTGCTTGTTGGTGTTCATTAGGCTCAGAGCAGCCTGGCGGAAGCGAAAGAATCGACTCCTCCCTGGAAAATTGGGAAGAAGTTGAGGCGAGCCTCGTTGAGTTTTGTCACTGTGCAGCACGACCGTCTTCTCAGAAGCAGCCAACTCATTTCCTCACATAAAGACCAATTAAACTCGAGATTGGAGAACTGCATTTTTTCAGCCAGGAAAATATGAGAGAAATTACAAGAAGCAACAACAGTGCCTTCATCAAAGAACCACACTCATTTTCTTCACCATATCATTTTCTGTTTATGTATATCGGATACATAATTTGTCTGGCTTGCTCTGTGCAACCTAATTTACTGCGTAAATCCACTCAAAGTCAGAGGTAATAGTAAAGTTTTAGCTCCTAAAAGAAATAAAAACACAAGTTTCCAAACTTTTAAAAGCATCTTCAGGAACATATTGGCTGATTATTAATGGAAATATTGAAATATAGTGCATTGTTCAACAAATGGGTGGTGATTTGTGCACTTTGTCGAACTAATGTTTTATATTGTTTCAGTTTTGCCATTTGCCTCAAATCAAAACCAAATAAACTGGATATATCTTGGCACTCGTGGTGCACAGACATTATTCTCCATCCCATCGTTGCATCGTCCTTCTTTCAGAGACTCAGACCTAAAAGAGAGAGTGCCTTTGAAGTGGCTCAGTGAGTTCAGACAGGAACACAACCTCTGTGCAGTAACATTCCCTGAGTGGGCTCAGTAGCAAACGTTAATGACCCCCCCTAGTACAGAACGAAAGTTTTGACTCATTAACAATAGAGAGACAGTGAAAGTGAACCCCGTCGCACTCGTGAGGCGCCCGTCCCTCAGCACCCTCCTTGTGTAACATCTTTGCCATCTGTTTCCATTCCCCGGCCGAATGTGCTGATGTTACAACTACAGCCACTTACAGTAGATGCATGACACTCAACAAGTTTCCTGGAGGGGAATCTAATGACAATGTGAGCCGGGAGAGATAATCGTTTTGCCTCGCTGACTGATGCAGCTTCATGTATTTGCGAGAAATGGACCTATCAGCGGCTCACAGAGCTGCCTTGACCCCGTTTCAGAAGCGGTTTCACACCTCAAGTCATGGTAATCGAATGACTCACACATCACTGTCATGTGATCTTAACAACTCGTGTTTTTGGCCCTAATGATTCCCTCTAAAGTGTGAACCTTCTAAAGAGGCTTACCTTACAGTGATTCACTCCCAGGCAGGGTGATAAAAGACCCTCCAAAACCAAAAGACAACCTACAGTCAGACGCGATTCTTCATGCTCCGTCACTCTTTATTTTGTGTATAATGTCGAGTATTTCTGAATTGAAGTGTTTCTTATTGAAATACGCTTTAGGAGGATACAGTTTCTATAAAGTCTGCTGACTTTTTGAATATATTATTGGATTTGTAGGGTTCTTTCTTGTGTGCAACTTTTACCGCAATTTAGAGGTAAGTCACTGGTGTGACATTTGAGTATATGACAAAGAGAAGCACAAAGCAATTTCCTAAAAGAAAATGGTTCTGCTGTAAAATGTATGATACACATTTGGTTGCAGAATGAACTGTAAAAAGCCATCTCCCTGTGCCATGTATCCCTGCTGAGTAATTTGTAACTACTGTCTCTGGTTTTGGGCCTTGAAGGCATGCAGAATTTAGCGAACAGTGTGTTCTAGATGGCAGCTCAGGGAAAGAGGGATTACTTTCTGCAAGGCTGAGCATTGTGCGAGTTGACACCTGCCAGCTTATAACCTGCTGTCGACACCGGATCATAATTAGCCCGCCCATGTCCAAAAAAAAAAATCACCCTTTCCTGGCTGCTGCGGTGAGAAGTCAGGTGAGGCTCCATGGATTTTTTTTCTCGATCATGATTAGATAATATTTGTTTCTTTCCTGAAAGACACACGGAAAGGATCAATGTTTTTCTCAGCCCGCTCTGTTACGCTTCTTTAGCGGTGCAGCCTCAGGACATTTTTTTTGTACAATAACTATCATTTATTCAGTGGTTTCCAATGGTTTCGGTGCCAGAAAGCTTAAGAGGGCCACTGAAGCATTAACAAATCTGGGGATCAGGGGAATCCTTCTCCCAAAAGAAGATATAACTTTTAATTTTTGAGAATTTTATTCTGTAAAATACAAGCTATAAATAATTACATTAAAACACATTTTGAAGCTGAACTTAGTGTGAATGTCACAGTGACTAAAATGTCACCACATATTTCAAAATAAAGCACCTACACACATTATGAGAAAGAAACCACATAAATAAGACAATGTGCTTGACCCACGAAGATCATTGATAACACTCACTAAAATGCATGTGTATGCAATGAGATAGTGCTCTCTTTTTGTGAGCAGTTTGTGACAAAAAGTAAAAGAGAGGTAAAGCACTTAAAACAGGAATGTGCATGTTCAGTGTGCATTCAAAGGAAAAGATGGTGCGCTGAGTGCCCACAAACTCCACTGTGTTAGTGGAGAGGGCTTTCAAACGTACCAAACTGTTACTGTCATAAATATAAAGAATCTGTGTAAAAGCAAGAAACAAAATGTGTAAGATGACCTAATAGCCAACACAAAAATTGATAAAGTTGACGAGACTGAAGCCAACAAAAGGAAGTAAAGAGAAACTATGTGGAGTGAAATTCATTCCAGCTGTGGAAACCTCTCAGGACAGTTGCAGGAGCGTCTCCAGGAAAGGCTGAGCTGGTTCATGGCTTCTTTCCGAAGGCTTTGAATACAATGCAACCTAAATTTCTTCAGGTTTTCTGAATCGAATCACATTTTGTAAATGAATGTAGCGTAAACTCCTCCCAGAATTCTGCTAATTTAGGATGTCCTAATTTAGGATGTCCACAGCTTGAGTAAATCGGAGCCTGTAGCTGTAAACTGAAGGGGCTGCAGCTTCAATACTAAAGCAATCAGTGACAAACAGCGAGGCGGAACAGAGTATTTCTCACTCCACTGTCCTGCCGTTACTTGCGGGCTCCTCAAAGACAAAGACAACGTTAAGGTCACAGTTTAAGCATGATGTGTGCATGTAGTCAAGACTCTTTGTCAAGACTCTTTGTCTCTTTGACTCGTCTAATCTAAAGTCACATCTTATGTTTATCCGTCTCATTTACCCACAGGTTCCCTCGCTGAAGCACTGTCACAAGCAATCAGCTCTGATTAGCAATGTTTGCAACAAACACAGGGGCCGGCGTGCGTGCAAGGCACACTCACACACGCGTGCATAGACACACAGACACACACACTTGCATACACGCGGCACACCACAAGCCGAATGTCACTGCCCTGGAGGAAATCATACTGAGTGAAGTGGATAGCTGAGCTCCGGTCAGAGAGGAGATGCTGAGTGCCTCCAATCACTGAGGAGCACGAATGTCTCACAGACATTTACACCTCCTGACACACATCCAAACAGAGAGATGAGAAATGCGGTATATGCTGTTCCCCCAAAACACATTAAACACAAATAAATAATTAACTGCTTTGAACAAGATAAGATTACGTCAGGCCACCATACCTGCCCTGCATGCACACAATGTACATTATAGCTGTACATGTAAACTCTATTGTACCAGCTCCATCAATAATGCAGCGTTTTAAGAATAATAGAAGCGAGCGACATGTTTGGAAGCTGCAGTGTGCATGACAGGGAGCAAAATCTCCAGTGCTTAATTAGTGTCTGCCTGATGCAGAAGGCTATTATCTCAATTTCAGCCATCTAATCATGATCGTGCCTGTTGTCAAAGAAGAGGGGAAGTCTTAAAATTGTATCTCGTGCAGCGCGTGCGTGTCGAGTTTGGAAAAAAAAACACAGAAATGAGCACACATCATGTCAGGTTAGTAAAAAAGAAATTGAATTAATGTATATATAAAATTCAGGGGTGAAACTGTCCCATCGCATTGCACCAGTGGGGGATATGTTTTGGCATTGATGTAGTTGTAAGTCAAATACTCACTTTGATCTGACTTTGTCGGGGACGTCGGGCTTATCTTCTCCGTGGAGTTGTCGCTTCCCTCATCAACAACATATTCAAAATTTAAGATAAACATCATCACCACGCCCTCTTCATTCTTCACCGGGATTATGTGAATGTTACACTGAAAGTCAGAACCTGCAAAGAGAAGCAAAGTGTGAGTGCCAGAAAGGAAAAAAAAAAAAGCTGCATCATGCATTGTCCTTCTGCTTATCATCTCTGAAAAGGTTAACAGTCTGTGTGACAGGGGTTTATCAGCACGTTCTATTGACGATCAGATAGGTCTGCGCGGAAGCCATTATTCACGATGTTAATTAAAAGTAAATGTAAAAGGGGGGCAAACACTTTCCCTCTGATTTTGCATGAATGCTGAGAAAACTGAGGCGAAGCTAAACGATTTAAAGGTCAGCGCCTGCATGTCAGAACAAATAAAATAGGCGAGATAAAATAAGTATGCCTGGAGGTTACACCAAGTTTATGTGTGTGCGCGTGTGTGTTCATGTGTGTTGGATGCCCACTTCTGCCGTATTCCATGTGTATTCTAATGAGCAATACATAGCATGGAAATGACTAAGCTGGCTGATGTTGGTTCACAGCAACACACAAGCCACAGTTCAGCGTGGACGGAGCAAGTCTCGTGAAATGGAACATGTAGAGCAGATTGTAGCCTGTGATGTTGGAAAAAGACACTCAAAATCAGCCTTGTGAGGGCCAGTGGAGCAGAAGCTCAAGAATATAACCGTTTCTCAGCTGCACTGGTTATAGCTGTGTTAGCAAAAGCAATTGATGCCTGCAGGCACTGACTGCACACCAATAAAACTCCTCACCCGTTTGGAGCCTGAACAACAGAATAGCTGCTGCACAGCTGAGGTGACATACAGTAGTGACCACCTCTGGTTCAGAGGAGACCAGTGTTGACAGTGTTCTCTGTACATTTTAAAACTGCAACAATTTTAGCATCACACGCAAAACCTGTACTGCATGCTTCTAGCCAGGTTTCTGTGGTTGTTGTTTTTTTTCCATGAATCTAATCAAATTTGTTGGTATTCATCATATTTGAGCCACACGTTATAAGTGCATACTAAAGCCGTGCTATTGTCACGCTGTGCAGGTCTGTCTGTCGTTCTGTCTGGCTTGCTGTGTCGCTGCAACTCACAGAGGACACATATTACCAGCATTCACTGTAATCTCCTCGGGGCTCACAGACACCCTGCCAGCAGCATTCATTAGCAGTAGACTTGCTGTCTAACTAAATATAACAAGCTCGGTCTGCTTCAACATGCCAGAGTTCTGTTGGAAGGATTTCGACATCAAAAACTCCCAGAAGTACTGTTGGACTGTCACCACTGATAATATAATAGTGGGATTTCAATAGCACGGCAAACAAAATTATACGAATTAATAACTGCGAATAGGTGGAATTTGATGTGTCCGGTGAAAGAAGTGCCACAAGACGAAGTCACATGTGAAGAGTGTGGATAATAGAAGCAGCAGGTGTACGCTGCACGCCCATCTTGTCTGGTGTCATCCTGCCTACTAAAGCAGGAGAGAGGTGCTTAGAGAGCAGAGGGAATGCGAGTCCTTCACTAGAAAATCCCCTTTTTATAAAAAGCACTTTCCTGCATTTCCCAGAAATCCTTCACCTAATTTCATGCAGGAGAACATTTTGTGTACTAAGTTTGATCTGACTGGTTTTATGCGGCGCTCATTTTTCACAGAGAAGGAAAAAAGTAAGTGAATGACAGAGTTATTATGAATCAGCCGGGTTTTTTTGGGGGGGGGTAAATCCTGAATAAATTAAAATAAATGTTTACAAAGCCTCAATTTGATTTGGGGAAAATATGTCTGGTGCTTCGGAACATCTTTTTTTTTTTGATGATTGAAGAGACAGGAATGAGACATTGGTAAATACCGTATGTGTGTTCGCCCCACATATTTCTTTGAGTACCTCTCCTATCAACTGATGGCACAAAAAGTTTATCTTAGTCGTATGTTCAAGGTTGATTTTCGATCCACATTTTTACTTCATGTTGCAGTTCATTGAAAGCAAAATATTGTACTAAAATACGTAAAGAAACTGATAAAAATACATGATTCACCAACCGTTGCCCCACTCAGAGGAAGGTTCATATTTGCAAATAAGGTTAAGTGTAAGGTGCTTTGTGCGAGCTGACAATGTGAATATATTTGTGTGTAATTATATAGCTGCTAAATATACCGAATGACCTCTCTGTTAATGAAGTGTGAGTTAGCGTTTGACAAACAAGAAAAAAAGCAAACCTGCATCCTGTTTATTTTTGCACACTGAGTCTAATTACGTTTTCAGAATTGCACCCACCACGTCGTCCATAATGGGGTTTTTTCAAGAATACACACGTAGATACAAAAAAGTTGTACAGGGGGGAAGTGTTGGCAGACTGTAGCTGGACACCAACCAAGCTGCTGAGGCCAAATATGAGCGATAGCATAAGAAAAAGTTTGTATACCTTCTTTGGGAGCAACAGCAACATTATTTATAGGGAGACAGACGATCGTGTGCCGTTTTAGATGAAAAACAGCTTTAACAGGTAGAAACAGTTGATGTTGGACAAGTAATGTAGCTTAATTTCAGCCTATATGTGAAGAGTTTGATTGTTGTTTTAAAAAAAAAAAATACAATACATGGTATGTAGACAAAAAAAATTCAAAATAAGCCCTCATCTCTATAAAGGGAAACAAATCCTCTGTACCACTTTTCCACTTCAACCATACTCCTATTTGACTCTTCACAGACAGCTGTATAAGAGCTTGAGGACCGTAGATGTGCAAAGACAGCAGGTCGATACCAGGTAACACTGTTTCACAACTGCTAAGACGACAAAACTGGGACTCAGCAGCTGAGGGCGTTTTTACCAATGTTTTTATGCCCCTCGCCACTTAGCCATCAGTTCATCCAGTTATCTAAGCTCTTCTGAGTACAGCTATGAGCTGTCCATTAAATATGAATCGCTTAAGTCCACTGCAGCAGTGAGCATATGAATTAAAAATATTTTTTTCCCTTTTAACAGAGCATTTGGGTTTCCCTGTTGCACATCTCCATATTTAAGTGCAAGTATACAGTTTTTTTTATGATGATGAAGCAAACTGTTAATGTTGTAAAATCTAACACGTCACATGTAAGAGGCAAGTGTCAACTGAGCTGACATAAAAGCTCATGTAAAGATTGCACAAACATTTACAGATATAGGGAACATTTTCACCCACAATATTCATGTTAGGTAGGAGCAAAGAGTCACAATGATTATTAGCACAAGAGATCTTGGGTGTATAATACACTGACGTATTGCTCTGTGGTCAGCCAAGAAGGTAAATCCAGCAGAAAGATTTCTGGGCTGCAGTTTACCTTACCAGATGGGAAAACAATGGTGACGCTTAAAGGCTAAGCTGTGGGGGTCCCTTCTCATCTGGCCTCCTGCTGAATGTCACCTCCACCAAAATGGATCAAAGGAGAGCTTCCTCTAAATCTTACACTGAATCAACAGAGACCGCACAGTTCTAAACACGATCTATGCGCCAGTGTTGCTGCACATCTACGTATATGCCCACAGTGCTCTCAGCCCCCACCAGCAATCACATTTTATGAGTGGAACAGGGAGGGCTTTTCTTGTCTTTTACCTAAAACCAGTGGCAGCATGCCATGTGATCAGCGGAGTCACTCATGACTTGAAGAAAGGCGGACACAGCCATTGATTGAGAACAACTGCGTTATTCATCGTTGCCTCGAATTCCGACAAAGGCTAGAAAATCCACTGAGAGTATTTTGGTAAAGTTGAATCTGCCCAGAGCTCAAAATTCTCTGTGGCTCCTTCAAAATATCCCTTGCACAACAACTTTTTTTTTCAGTTTATCGAATAATTATTCATGCAGAGACTTACACAGCTCTCTGTGATGCTTGTGGACACAAACTAATCATTTATTACCAATAAAGATTGAGATTTGACCTTTTAAAAAGCCTTAAATTCCACACAGAATGTCAATACATACTGTGTGCATCACAAATTATGATTTGTTGTTTTAACTTTCTCTCAAGCCACAACGAATATGAATAAAAACTCAAATCAGATGGAAAGACTCCTTTTTTTCAACATTGGAGCCCCCTGGTGAGAAACAGATTGCCTTGGCAGACACAACTTCTCAGCTGACATGTCAATAATAAACAAAACTGACAGACACTTTTATGAGAGGCTACATAAGTTCTTCTGAATCACAGAGGAGGGATTTCAAATGCCTATTTTAGACGAATTTGCATACTACTGCACTGTTAACGCTGGCAGGACAAAACAACCGAATGGAAACAAATGT
>JAUESE010000027.1:10026068-10036280 GCA_032274725.1 Malacoctenus triangulatus
TTCTGCAATCTTCACATCACAGAGCGAAACCTGATAACACCTTCATGAGAGACCGTTTGGATTGTCTGTCCCCAATCGAATGATGTCCCTCCTGTATGTGACATAGGAGCAGGTCGAACTCTTCTGGCATTCATAAAACAAATGGAGCAACAAAGAAAAACTGCAGGACGGACATCATACTGAGAGAAAACAGTGGATCCCAATAGTCTTTGGACAGTGACGCAGTTGTTATACTTTTGTTTTTGTTCACCAACACTGAGGGTTTCGAAATGAAACAACCAATATGTGCTTGAAGCCGATACTTTCAACTTCAATTCAAGGGCCTCACACCCCCCCCCCCCCTCCCAGAAAAAAAACATGCAATAATTGTTGAGCAATGCCAGCCTTTCTTCCTGGTCCTAATTGTCGTTCCATTTTTACAGGCTGAAACGAAAAGACATTGACTCTTTATTACCCAGTCCAGCCTGTTCTGTCCCTCGATTGCAAGACAAAGAAATTAAAGCGGGAAATTATTATTTGCTAGTTGGTAATAAAAAACTTTTATGCTGTGCATTCATGTTATAAGATAATTGCTTGGACCGCATTAAAAGATTCATAGTGAGCTTATCATACTGTAGATTGCTGCTTTTCTTCAGTGAACAGCTGTACCGTCCACACCTGCCTCTGCAGTGATCACTTTACTCTGTGTTGTGTTGTCAGCCTCTAACCAGAGTGGACAAGACTTCACTGATTCTTTGCAGTTGAAGCTGAGTGAGACTAGGACTGAATCTGTAAACATGCATCGTGATGAAAGCAGAGGAATCTGCTCCAGCAGCACCTCATGATACCAGAATTTAAGGTGCAAACAAAACAGGTAGTTCACTGTGCAAATACGACTTTCACAATTAATTGCTAACTTTTCATTAAAGTGATCTGAAGAGATAACAGCACAAACTGTGAAATAAATAGAAGGTTTTCTATTTTTTTGTTTTCTCTTCTACTTGTGTAAACTGGGGCTAATTCAACATCACTGAATGATCTTTTATGTAAGCTTTTGGACTGGGAGAGATTACTGAAACTCTTGGAGACAATCCAGGCATGCACAGGGAGAACATGCAGACTGGCTTTGAGGTGAAAGTGCTCACCAACACCCGAAATATTGAGTTACTGCAAGTTACTGACAGATTTTTATTTGTCAACTTGCACAACATAGAAAGATCACGGTGATATTGAGCCAAACAGGAGATAAGAGAGAGTGTCAGAAGACAGAAAACAACTGAAATATGTCATAGCTTGACAGCAAGCATCTTATTTGTGTGGGACGTTTTATGAAAGAATCACAGTTAAAGTCTGCAATCAATAATTGCTAGCAAGAAAGCAAATTTTAAGTGCTTGATTTCAAGATGTAAACCTCTGTTCCCACTCGAAGTCGAAAAGAACAAAATGTCCTGTCAAGAACCCATCTATAAAGACCCATTCAGTTCAGAACGATGGCACTTTGGACACATGAAACCGAGATTAACTTGTGTCAGAATGATGGGAGGAGAAGACTATAGAAAACGAAAAGCTCCATCATCTGTCGAAGTTGCAGGGAAGCAGAATTATGGTAGCAGAATGTATGGCTGCCAATGGAACTGGGTCATTGGTGTGTATTGATGGTGTGACTGCTGACAGTAGTAGCAGGATGTAAATCTGAAGAGTATCGAGCTTAATCGTCTTTCTCAGCTTCAGTCAAATGCAGGGACGTGGCTCCAGAATACAAATGAATAACAGCCTCAAAAAATAAAGTGAAGAACTTCCAAAGGCAAAGACTGGAGCTGCACTTAGATGGTTGATTAAGTCCTCTGACCTCGACTCAACTGAGCGTGTTTCTTTCACTTACTGAAGTTAAACTAAAAGCGTAAAGAGCCACAAACAAGCACTGACTGAAGGCGACTGCAGAGCAGCCTGCCCAGTGAGTCAAAGGGGGAGGGGGGGAGGGGGGGGGCTGTTTGTGCAGTCACGTGGTCCTGGAGTTTAGGCAGTCATTGACTCTGAAAGATATTTCACTGACCAATTGAAAATAATGTCTTACTCTCGAAATTTGTCCGGAGACCTTTGATCCAAAAACTGCAGAAACAAAGTTTTACACTCTGGGTTTCCTTATCGCAGCCTTATGAAGTTCATTTTTCAGTGAAAATAGGATTTTTTTAAATTATGAATTAAATGTTTTGGCAAAATTAGGGTTGTCCTTCACAGCTGAGTGAAAGGACTCTGTGTAAACTGATCCAATCCGACCATGAAATTAACAAAATCTTGGAAACACGCATTATTAACTTTGTGTGAAACAAAGTGTAGAACGGCTCTAATGATTAGAAAGAAAATTGAAAAACAACAACCGTTTTATTTGTTGTGTGAGTTTTGTGTTTGCAGTTTTTCCAAGTGTGTGTTGCTGCCACACGCTCCATTTCCTTTATCTTGTATTATGTATTTGCAAACTGTTTTGTTTGGTTTATATTTCTGGAACACTTTGTTTTCTAAATATGGCAAATCCGTTGCCAGAACACTTAAGATGTTTTCTTCAAGTCCTTTTCTGTCTCCATATGTACCGCCTGCTATTTCAGGCGCCGGTACTTTTACACTGTCTGCCTTCAGGAAAGTCTTTGGATTACTCACCGCTTTATCTTTCCATTTACATTTCATGCGATTAACTCCTCATAAGTAGCCTGTAAAATATGTGTACGATTGGAGACTGCTGACTTTGACACAAAACCAGACGCAACAGGATTCTCCGAGCGCGGCCGTCGCTGCGAGTCACAGTCAGCGTCTGATAGGAGGAGCGAGCGGACGCCCGTCTGCTCCTCGACCTTCACGCACAGTGTTTCCCTGCGAGGCCGAGAAACGTTATTTACACCTGTTTGAATGAATGGACACAGTATTAGGAGTAGCTCCCTTTTCATGATGGAAATTTCATTACTGCGGCTTCTATTTCCATCATAAATTATTAAAACATTGCCGCTTAATCAAGTGATCCCTGGAACGCTACTATGATGATGACTCACAGATCAAACAGAGTTAAGGTGATACTGTCTTCAAGACACGTTATTGCGTCGCCGCGTTGATATTTGCGGAGAGCAAATTTGCTTTAATGCATCGGTTTTGATGTGTCAAGTCTTCTTATTAGTCTCATCTGCTCGTGAAGAGAGAAACATTGTCACAGCTGATGCTTTCCCTGTTGTGTTTTTGTGCGTTCCTTGCGATGCACTCTTCACAAGTGCAGCTTTTAAACATAGCCCTTCAACCAGCGCCTGGCAGTGAGACTTGTTTAATGAAATCTGACGTGTTTCTCTTTTAGGGCTATTATGCTTAAGCCAATACACAACATTACTGGGGCATAGCCTGTCAGGACTAGGGCATGTAGCGCCGGGCCATGCGAGCTAACCCTTTGTTTAGAGTTCCAGGGCCTTGTGGCCATATCTCGCCTCAGCGAGACTGTAAGCTACACAGCCTGGCCCAGTTTCATCTTCAATCAGTGTCTGCTGAGCCGTCAGGGATAACGAGCGACTCCGGCTCAAACAGCCTTTTGTTTATATTTATCAATTCGCCCACTTTTGCTAGTCGTCGTTATTTTTGTTTTTAATCGAGCACAAATGATGTTCACTTCAATGCTGCGGAAGAATCCAAAAGTACTCTTCAGCAATGTTCAGGATGAAAAAACTTAATGATTTAAAAATATTCTCGTTAGATTTGGTTTCTTCATCATTTAACGCAAACAAACCTTTTTTTTTTTTTAAACAGCCATGCTCTACACCTCACGTTGAGATCGTACTCATTGATAATTTATCATATTTATGAATAAAAAATGACAGGATTGAAAGTGATATTTTTACTTCGGCTTGTAATGAGGTTAACGGCGTGTTAGCCAAACTTCTCATGGTATTTAATCCACAGTACAATTTGATACATCTGCTTGGACAAGCTGATTTTACTCCAGCCAGTGAAACCAGATGAGAAAAACACTCTTCACCTCATACAGCGAGACACCAAAGAAGGCTGAGCGTGATGAAAAATGGATGTGCTCTTTTGGAGGATAGTCCTGCAGCACACCTTGCGTACTGCAGGCACTCTCTGTCCCCTGCCACCCCCCCCTCCCCCCCCCCTTCTACCACTCTACCCTCAGCAGGGGTGTATGGCCCCTCAGTCCCCTCAGTGGGGAGTCACCTATGAAACCCTGCACCCACGCATACCACATGTCTCAGATCATTCAGTGCGGTTAGCTAAGCTGCCGCTGTTATGTAGCCATTATCCATTTAACTTCTCTCTGCTCCATGGTGTCAGCTTCCTTTTGTTAAGACTCATTCAGGTACAAAGTATTATTACACCCCTTGGAATAGGATAGCTTCACAAAGCCGGCAAGGTAAAGCATTTATCTCATTGATTATGTATCATAGCTGGAATGAGACAGCATGTGTGGTATCTCCTCTCACAGCCCGTCTTGGCTGCTCAGAGAGACGAGAACACCAAAATTAAAGGCGAATGTCCCTGTGCGAAAGGCCTCTGCTGTGCTCCCCGTGGCCGCCATTGTTCCACTACTTTTAATTTCCAAGCATACACATAAGCTGCTTAACTTTTCCCTTTTTAGTGAAAAGAGCCAAAGCTTTGTTGCTCCTGATGTCACACACGGCTTCCTGAAATCCAAATCTTACTTTTTAAGATTCCCACCACGTCGTTGGAGATGGACGGGAGGGGGAAAAAAAACAAACGGCTCCATGCCACCGTTCAGTTCCTCTGAACTGTGCTGTTCCAGGGTTATTGTCCGGATTGTATTACAGCCAGTATGCAGCATCTCAATATATTTTTATAAAAAACAAACAAACAAATCCTGTCCACAAAGCTCTTCTCTCGCTTTTCATCTGTAAATATACGGCTGCAAAGACAGTGACAAACCTGAACAGACAAGAGCAAGGCCTGAGGTGTGTGTGCGTTCGAGTGTGGACGTGTGTTGCCGCAATGTCGGAATTGAATGGCGTCTAAATGTTCTGTGTCATGTACACATGGAATACTAAATGTAGTAGTGACCTAAAACAGTGTTTTACTAAAGAACGGGAGGAAATGTGTTCGTGTGCTGCTCCGAAAAGAGGAAAAAATAGTAAAGGAAGGAGAAACATATCCGAACGAGGTTTGTTTATTTTATGTTGTACAGCAGGTGCTCGGCACATGGAGGGCTTTAACACAAAGGATTAACCGATTTGCATTAGAGCTGATAACTTGAAATACAGTTAGGAGGAGAGACAAGGAATGCATCCTCTTTCCACCCATCAACCTCAATTTGTAGACCGTCTTGAATCAATAGGGCCATCGCTCTCAAGGATGGCATGAATCTTTCATCCCCCTATAGCAGTGGGAGCGTGTGAATTGTGTCCTCCATACCAGTTTAATGCATTTACTCTGTAAGCTGCTCATTCCCAGTCACCGCACTGTCAGCCCTGACATCTTTATTCATGAGCACACGCGCTCACTATAAATTCCTCTGAGGAGTATTAAGAGTTGTGTCTTGAAGCCGTGATGCACACCAGGGAGGATTGTGAAGAAACTGGGAGCAACGATTATGTTTGAGGGGTTCTGGAGCTCTCATCCGCCACGCTTCAAACATTACAGCCACATGAAATTTAAATGGCGCACAGAACAAGCATGTGAAAATCGGGGGAATGGGGAAACTGGATGAAGTTTCTGCACAGCCCTACTCATCACGAGCCGAGCCGTTAGTGCTCGCACAACCAGACCCCAGAGTGCAATGTGCAATTGTCTTGCAGGTTTCTGCAACAATCTATTTTAGCAGTGTAGCAGCTGGCTCTTAGATTGCTTTGATTAGCCCCCTCCTGAAAAAAAAACCTCCCCAAAAAACAAGCGGTTGATGGCTGCTGATAGTAGATTAAACATGTATTCATGGCCTAGAATCTAATCAAACTCACAATTAAAAATTTAAGCCCGGCTCCTTATGATTAAATAAAATATTACGCCCCCCCCCCCCCAGTTTAGACTCCCTATGTAGAGGGTGTTTATCGTGTTTGCACCTTGGAAGTTAATACAATGTAGAAAAGAAACAAATGCATACAAGTGGCTGCTCTTGTTGCAAAAAAAATGTGGCGAGCCGTGCTGTCGTCGTGCGGCTTTAGATGAGGACTACCTTTGGATTGAGTCTGTGCAGCGATGTCATGCTGACTGTAAAAAAAAAAAAAAAAAAAAGCTCATGTGAGAGCATGGCAGGAGGTGGTCAATCTGCGGATTTATGCCACTGAGTGGTAACATCATATTAATTCTCTCTGCTTGTGGATTGCTGTCACTGCAGTCCACCATTCATGCGAGGGCTGCGATTGACCAAAACCTGAATGACACACGCCGGGGGGAGCCGCTCCTGCCGAGCTGGAACCAGGCACACGCACGGCACTTTGGTAAAAGTTGATTAAACTTCTGTAAACCTCAGCTGTGATCCACACGAGGGAGAAATGGAAAGCAGACCTTTTAATACATAGTCGCTACAGTTCATCAGAAACATGTTTGTTAAACTATGTTCATTTTATGAATTGCGACTGCCAATATTGCTTTTCTGTTAATGTATGTTACTGGATACAGTTGAAACCAAGAAGAGGCTTTTGTCCCTTAATGTTTCAACAATCCTCATGTTGCATTTCAATATCTCAACATGAGAAGCTAATGTAGTGACAGTTTTATTCAACAGCATGGCTATTAACTTGCATGCCTGCATTGGTATCAAAACAATATGACCAGAGGGCTACTTAAGTTGGATAGTAAACACAAAGGGAGGAAAAACAATCTCTAATTCCTTCCAGTGTAGTTATGCAGCTCACATTGAATTTCATGAGAAGCATTTTTCTTTCTTTTTTTTTTGCATTTAATTCTAAAATCGCTCTCCTGGAATGTCCTTCCATTCCTCTCTAAGTGTATGAAGAGGATCAAATGATGTTATCGCTCTCACACGGCGCAAGCCAGCATGAATCGAGAAGGGCTGGTAATTTTAGAGCTGACTGTTTTGTCGTATCGGGGGAAATGTCTGATCTGGGCATCTTGTAACTGACTCTGGGTGGTTAGTGGCCAACTGACAGGCCACATCATGATGTGGATATAGTGAGGAGCCGCAGCAGGTGCTCTCTGAGGAGCAACACGTCACAAAAGACACCTCTCAGCTTACGGGCTTTGCTGTGACAGCCGCGCTCTGGTGCCAGGTCAGTTACTCACCATCCTTGCGGTTGTAGGTGATCTCCACCTTGCGCTCCTCCGAGCCAGCCACTGCCTGTGCCACCTGGCTGATGGCCTCTTTGTCGGTCAGGTCGCCGTGCAGGAAGTCGCAGGTGCACGGCTTCTGCATGATGTCCGATCTGGAGAAGCCCGTCATCTCGCAGAAGCCGTCGTTGCAGTAGATGATTGCACAGTTCTCCACCCTGGCATTGGCGATGACAAATTTCCGATCTGTTCGAAGGGGAAAAGATGCATATATGCACACTGAATGCTGGTTGAAGTCTCTTCAATGGAGTCTAGTGGCTCTCAAATCATCAGTTATCAATTCATAAAGTGAGCTGCATCTTACTAAATAATATCAGTGTAAAAAAATAAACATTACAGTGATTAACTCAGCAAATTGATCAAAAAACTTTTAGCTTTTTCTCCAATATAAACAACCTTCCCAAATTGTTTTCTATGAATAAACACAGAATAAACTTCAATGCATCCACTTATTTTATCCCTGAGTCTTCAAATGTCCACAATAACATAAAAAAACAACATCTACTTCGTGGTTTCCTCTCATCTGATTACAGGATTTGTGCATCAAGCAGATACTTACTTTGACCCTCAAATTTCCGTATAATCATTCCCAGGAACGTGTTTTGCGGCGCAACGTGACCTCTTCTCACAGGCATGTTTGGACACGCACACAAAATCCCACAATCTCCGGAAAAAGGCGCCTTCGCAAGTAGATCCCGAAGTTACAAATGTTGGCTCGCAGTGATGCTCTCTTCGCCACAGACCATGCTCGACGCGACGGCAACACTCGCTCCACTTTCAATGACCTTCCTACTTTTTTTCTGCCGACGACTTTATCTATCCCGTTTGTATGCCCGAGCTGGTGGATGCCTCCTCGCCGAAACGCGCGGAATCGGGGAGGTTTGCCTGGCTCAGTTCGCGAAGCATTTCGCGTGGAGGATGGATGCGATCCTGACGTCCTCGGTCGTGGTGTGTTGGGCGCACACAGTGGACAGTGGTTAATATGCCAACAGGAGTGACGTTGCTCCCAGCGGGCTTAGTTTCTCTCTCCCTCATGTATGGAAGCGTCTCAGCCCTGCGCCACGACGCTGAGCATCATTGGAGCCGAATAAGCGTTTCGTAAAGGCGACCATGTTCGTATTTCGCTCTTGCGAAAGCACAATTTTCCGTCCGAAGAAGTGACTTTATCTCTGGCTTCTCGCGACGCATCACGTGGTGGCACAATAGAAGCGCTATCATTGTGTTTTTGCACGACTTAAAGTCATGCTTGTCATGTTTTGCACGGGAACTTTTACAAGTAGGCAGTTAAACTCTCAGTAGTCACTTAGATATGTTTTTTTTCCCCTCCATTACTCTTTCTGATGTATTCAACGTTTCGTGCGTAATTGTTTTAAGTCACGGGACGTTTTGCTTACAAACTGCGACGTACAAACACAGATACTCCAATGGGTCTCTCACAAGTTTCTTTTTGTATCGAAGGCATCAGCAGTTTCACAGAAAGCCTTAAAACTTTTAGAAAAAAATACAACAATAAGTGATACATGGTGATGGGAAAAAAGTGTGGCGCAGCACTGTGTGAAAATCTGCTTTCTTGAGGAGCTCCCCACGTAAACACGTCATTTCATTTTGGACCACGGGTGTGAAAGTTAGTGTTTGTTCTGCATAGTGGGAGTTGTGTTAATAATCTCTCTTTTTTTGTAGTTGTTAGTCACAGCTATTCTGTTTTTCAACATACTGAGAATAAGCTGAGGTGAGGACTGGCTTCCAGTGCCTCAGTAGTTGCTGTCCATGGTGCTGAAGAGGAGGAGAAATGCAGGTGTGGAGGAGCTGTCTGTGTGTTTCTGAGGTCATACAGAGGGGTAGCCGTTAGAAACCAGTGCCTCAGTGTGGGAAATTCCCGAGTTGGGAATTATTGTGCAAAGCTTGCATGTGTTTCCTGACCCTGTGTGGGCTTCTTCTGTCCAAATCCAAGAATGTGCATTTTTGGCATTTTGGTGACCTGAAATGCTCCACAGGTGTGAATGTGCATTAGTGTGTCTCTGTGTTCACCCTGTGATGAACTTGCTAAGGAGCAAACATATATCTTGTTGTTAAAAACACTCCACACAGACCTCAAACAAACAGTGAAACACTATATTTTGGCTCTATTTTTATCTTAATTCAAGGGAAAAAAAAACAATTTCTGCTCGAACTGGGAATCCCAATTTAAGGTCTGCAAGGGGAGAGGAAAAGCAAAAGCACAGGTGGTATCACCAGGGGAAACACTGGAGTGCAGGTGCAGGAGGCTGGACACAGAGGCAAACCCACTTTCTAGTTCCCAGCATGATGCTCATGTAATACATCTTTGCTGAGCAGCAGCTCAGTGAAGCTCGCCAGGTTTTCTACCTTTGTTTGAAGAAGATGTGGAACGATTGTACCACATAGTCATCGGAATTTCAGGCATATTTTTACAAAACAGTGCATGGTTGTGAAGTTTGCAATTAAGTAGCACAGTAATGCATACATTTTTCTATTTATTTACATGGCAGTTAAACCCACAGGAGATGAGTTACAGTGAGGTGCTGTCCATGGTGCTGCACCTTCAATTCTACTCTCTCTCTCTCTCTCTCTCTCTCTCTCCCCCTCTCTCTCTTTCACAATCACACATAAGCAGGTTTCTCTCCAAATTCAATGAATGTGATCATAGCAACAACATAAAGGCTCCATTCGTTTTCGCAGACTGCAGCCAGGTGGTGCAAAATTACAACGTATGCATAATGCAAAGCCTCACTCACAGTCTTGAAACATCTGGCCCAGTATTTCAGCCTCAGCCCATCGAACATCTGGGTAATTGAAAGTGAGACAATGCAAATTGATACTCATGATCAAACCCAGGAATCATACATCACCCGTTAAATAGCAAGATAACATGTGTGTTCACTAGTATTCAACCTGTAATCAGCCAGTGTGTGTGTGTGTCTGTGTGTGTGTGTG